>BMAO01017173.1:0-108097 GCA_019973975.1 Trichonephila clavata
AAACTAAAAAGTTAGCTTGAAAGGATAGGTGCACTATACGCCGGATGTTACGGTAATATTTTTATAAAGAATTACGAAAGAGAAACATTTAAATTTTTGATAAAGGATAACTACTGATTAGCATAAAAAAACATTTGAATATATACTATTTGATAAGGACAAAAAATTACGTATCACCATATGTTGTTTAAATTATGAAATATTTTTTTATATTCTCCTTCTTTGTGAGATCTTGAACTTTTTTTAATATTAATAAAGCAGTCTTAACAGTTTAAACGCGATTCTTTAAAATTTATTTTAAAGGCAACACAATAATAGATTCACTTTTTTTTGTGCAGAATATTCAATTTGATTCAAAATGTGTGTGTAGTTTTAAATTTTAGAAATATTTATATCTAATTTCACAGGGAGAACAGTAATTTTAAATTTTAAGGAACTTTTCAAAACTGGAATTGTTTTCTTTCATTTTTATGGTTATTTAATATTCCTAATTAAACAATTCTTAGTTTTATGCTCGATAAATATTTCCACTCTGAAAGAGTTACAAGTCTATTAATCAATTTAAAACATTTTTTTGTTTTGTTTTGTTATGAAAACATATTTGAAATCCTTTTTTTTTTATTTTGAAAAATAAATGAAATCTAGTAGGAAAATAAGTTGACAAAAATAAAAACTCAATTATTAATGGCCTTTTTACAGATAAGTTAAGCTCATTAGAAATGACAGGCTATTTTTCAAGATTCATTAATGCATTAATAAAAGGAAACTAAAAGTTTTTAATGATATTTAAAAATTATTTTAAATACTCAATGTCACTGCAAACATTTCTCTTGCAAAAATGGATATAAATATATACTAAGATCTTCATTATTACAGACGTATTCCCTTAATGGAAAAATTTATGGCATCTTTAATTATTTTCAATTCTTTATTACTATAAAAACTACCCATAAACTTTTTTTAATTTCCTACTAAAACACGACACAAAATCAATACAAACCAGTGCAGACTAAAAGCAGTATATTAAATGCATAAATATCATTTCTATGTCAGAATGACCACGGTGGTAATGTATATATCAAACTTCTATGTTGAGGTAATAAAAACGGTAATCGTCTCCGAAGGAAATGATTCTGGTCGAAAAGGAAGAGAAAGAGAAAAAGGAGAAACACAGCGTCTTATGGGCAGCATCAGCTTTCCATGAATCGATTTTGCTTCAAGTGACGTTGGCTTCCGCGGTAAGGATTTGCCACGGATATTAAACGGATGTGTTGCAGAATAGCAAGACAGAAGAATATAACTCTTTCCCTACAACTCTCTTTGATAGTGTCCTAGTTTTCAGCCCAATTTACTTGTATTGTTCTGATAATGTCGTTTCAGCAGAATATATTATTCTGGGAATGTACAGAATCGATAAGTGTCTGACAGGATTATGAGCTAAAACTTGAATTTTAAATCGAATTTTTTAGGAAAAAATCATTTTTTTGTATAATTAGAATGTATTGGTTTTTATTAAACTCCCCTCTCACACGTGTAATAAAATTAATAGCGTTCGAAAGTATTTAGTTTTACGTTTTCGTAAAATTTTTTATTATGAAATCTACTCCACAAGAACATTGTTAAAGTTAATCAAAAATTATTATAATAAATGTTTTGTACTAAGCCAGCATTTAAGGTAACATGTACGATTATAAAAAGGTGTTCCCAAATTTTTTGGTTGGTTTCTATGCATATATATATATGCATAAAAGTATATGTTTCTATGCATGTATATATATATATATATGCATAAAAATAATGCTTCTATGCATAATAAAATAATATGCATAAAATATATGCTTTCTATGCATGTATATATATATATATATATATATATATGCATAGAAGCAATGGTTTTTACAAAAGTTGGAGGGACCCATGAAAAAGGGTAAGAAAAAACTCTCAAAATATACAAAGTGAAATTTTTTTCTAGGGCATTAAAATTTTTAAACATGTAATAAAACAACGATTGATGTATAAAATTATTTTGAAATGTTTTTAAAAGGACACCACATATTATACAGTATAAATATTATTCAGAAGTTAAAAATCCCCTTTTAAAAGAATACATTCAATATACATTTATACACAATCCTACACATGTCTTCTTCACAATAGTGGACCATCCTTTCCTAACACATTTGTAGCAAGGCCACGTGTTAAACGAACGATATGGATGGATGACAATAAGTGCGGTTTGTCTATTGTCCACTAAAAGGAATGAAAACTATAAAAGTGTCTTTTTGCCTGAGGAATCGAAAACACTAAGAAGGTCAGAAGACAAGAAGACAGATGGGGCTACGTTGCAGGGGAGATACAATGAGACAACTCAACGTAAAAGTTGTAAGCTCCATCCTGTTTTTTACAGGACTGTATATGGTAGTGAGTGTTCGAATTGTCAAGAGTTTTATAAGATAACTTTGAATTATAGCGTGTTGTAGTGTGGCCAGCCACAGATTTTACTTCGAAGTATTGAGAGTACCAAAACGTATTGTTTTAGTTCGAAATATCAAGAGTTTTTCTATGGATTGAGCATATACTTCGAATTAACGATAGGTTCGTATTATCGAAGTTTTGAATTATCGAGAGTCGACTGTATATCGTTATATGTATATAGTATAATATATATATATTATATATATTATATATATATATATATATATATATATATTATTATATATATGTATGTATCATTAAAACGGTTTTTGGGCTCAAAATACGGCAAAAAATGAACCATTTAATTTTTTATGGAAAAATTTAAAAATTCATGAAGGAATTAAAATGTTACTATTCCTTCAATAATTGACTTTCACACATGAAATGAAATTTGATTTACATGTACTTCAAACTATGTATAACAAAAGTCGCTAATGGTTTTGTGATAACATGATTGATGTTCGTAAAAATTTTTTCTTTTAAAAAGGTTATTGAAAATTCCTTGAAAAATGTATAAATACTAAATTCAAAAACGAATACTAAATTTAATTTATGTATTAATAGTAATAGAAAGAAAAATTATCAAATAAATTGACACCGTAGGAAACAAAAAGCTTCAGCATTTTAAATAAACTAGTCACTTTTCCTTTTTGCGATAAATCAGTTTAAAGTGAGATTTAAAGAAAATTTTGTGAGATTAAAAAAAATATATAAAGAAAAATTCCGGCTAAAAAGAATTGATTTGACTTTTTTGAACAATTTTTGTCAATTGAATGGTATTGCGACCCCTTGAAAAATTTTATCGATAAACACATGTTAAACAACATAAAAAATATTGGTCTAATTTAAAAATGAATTTTCAACTTTTGAAATGCTTTATATGGATTACATGTTATTGTTTGACTTTAGCTATGAGAGTTAAAAAATGGACTGCATTCAAATAACGAGAAAAAAAATCTGGCCCGTAACTATTGTCTATTATAAGTTGTCAAATATTTTTTTTCTTTAAAAAAACATTTTTTTTGTTTCTTATATATTGAAAATGAGGAAAACTGATTAAAATAAGAGACAATGCTTTGATCACATAAATCTTTATTAAAAATACGAAATAATCAAACTTAAATTAAAAAAAAATATTAGTTCGAATCTTTACAAATAAAAATGAACTTTTCAGAATTTGTGAATACTGTTCATTTTTTTAAGTAGTATCTTTTTTTTTTTTTTTTATCAAAGACCAATATTTTCGGATTTACAGTCCTCTTTGTGCATTACACATAAATCACCAAGAAATGATTGGGTGATCTCTATCACAGTAATTTAATAAATTAAACAATCATGACGAAATTAATTTGTTCGACAGTAAAGAATAGCTTGAAGTTAAAATATTTCCATGTTATCATTTATTTGTTTTTCGGATACTAATTTAAAAGTAAAATAAATGAAATGTCAAATTTTATTCTAAGTTTTAAATCCTTTTACTAATATAAATGTAATACAAAAATTAAGTTTTGGACTTGTCGTCTTTTAAACCAGAACAATCATATATTTTTACACTTTAATTTATTTCAGTCTTAAGTCTTTTAAAATTTGAAATATAACATTTCTTTTCTTTTGTAGCTTTTCCTTTCAAATATTTTTAAGACTTGTTTATTGAGGCAATGGTAGTAATAAATGTCAAAATCGTCTTAGAAACAAATATATAGCTGCTCCATGATAAATAGGAGAGATATGGGAAAGAAACAACTCTTTCTACGAGTGAAATCTCAGGATTGTAAATAATTCACTTTGAATGAATGTTAAAAAAACATAGAATTTTCATGGTTGCCCTAAATCTTTCTACTTAGAAGATTTTCAAATGATTAAAGTTCGCAATATTTTATATCACTATGTCACTATAAATTTTATAAAATGTAATATAAATAACGGGGAAATAAATTGTTTTTTTTTTAAATCAAAGCAAATTTATCTTAAAAATAATATAAATATCCAATTGTTTTCTTAAAATTTTTGATAAAACGAAATGGAAAAATTCCTTATGGCATGAAATTCAAAAACACAGTTTTATATTCTACGAAAAGAATACAACGATAAGAAAGAATCAATATGATTTGATATACGTTAGCTTGAGTAAAATTTACGCAGTTTCTCCAACCTTTAATAAGTATAATATATCTACTAATTATTATTTTCTTCTTAGATACTAATACAAAAGGATTGAACATGCATTCAGCTCCTCTTTTTTTGTTTTCACTAATCAAAGTCGTAATATTTGGAACTACCTACAGTGAAAATTGCTTAAGATGAAACTGAAGGGAACTGAAATATTTTTTCGTGTTAAAGAATAACGGAAAAAAAGCCCCCCCCCTTCCATATTCAACAAAATTAAGTTTATTATACTTCATTTTCATAGATATATGTATATGCATGTATTTAATAAAAACCGTACAAACATTTGCGTAATTTGCTCTCTTTTTTAATTATTGTTGATAAAGCAGCTTCAGCAATTCCAAAATCTTTGCAGTTTTCTTTTTTCGTCTTCTGACTTTGATCAACAGCCTTAAGCAGTTCCATCTTCATTTTCCGCCAAATAGCAGTGTGCTTTCCCCTTAGCACTTTGCCATTGTGTGCTCACAAAAAAATTCTTCTAAAATAGAAAAAACAAGGCGTGCAAAAATCACTAATTTTTACTCACACTGCGATGTACTCGTCCACGAATTTCAAAGCCTACTCATGAGAGATGAGATGTTTTTGTGTGGTATTTGAAAGGATGGAGAGATGGTGAAAGTAGCTGAGATAAACAAAACTGGCTCGTGTCACAAGCTATTCCAAGAGTATTTCAAAGCCAAGAGCCTTCTTTTAACGAAACATGTGAAACCAACTCTTTCATTCCACACCCTTCTTAAATCTAGCCTGCGCGACTGGTCTTTCCGTATTTTGATCATTCACAGAAGGGAAATCTTTTCATGTCAAGCGATTTTCATCTCGTGTTAAGAGAAAAAAAATGCGTGAAAATACAAATTAGTTTTTCGGAACCATTGTATTATTTAGTGTTAAACGATATTTTGTATTAAGCATTTTTGAGTTAAACGTATTCCACTGTTTATGATTTTAACCTAGTTTGCATTAGTTACTCACGTGCAAAACGAGACAAGACCTTCGTCTTAGAAAATCTGTGGTGAGCACTGATACGGGCTGATGTTCAAGCCACGGTTCGTGATTTAAATTTTATTTATCACTTTAATTTTATTTATTTGTTTTGTAATTCAATTACTCAACACACAATCACTTAAATAAATAAATATTACTAAAATTGTTAAAGTAGATGACCTACTATATTATACAACGCTTAAAAAGATTTAAATTAACGAAAAAGAGAAATGTCAACTGTGAGGAATTATCTTCTCAACAAAAGATGCGCCATTTTCAGAAAGTAATGGGTAGTAAAATTTGGACAGATTTTATAAATATTGAAAAATATATTACTTTAAAAAATTTTACTTGTAATTTTTTTCAGTTTGGATTGATTATTCTAATTTTCTAAAATTCTAAAGAGAAATATTTATTTTTTACAGCAACCAAGAATAAAAGAAATACTGGGTATTTCAGAATTTGCAATAAAGTTTGGAGAAATTCTCTGTCCAAATGAATCTTTAAACATTAGGAAAATAATATAATTGAATCTCGCAAAATGTGAAGCTATTTTTTTTCAAATATTACGAAAACTATGAAAAGAATTATGGAAATGCATTTTTTAAGAATATTATTTGAATTCCTTTATTTTAAACTTAAAATGATTTCCTTCTGCCATTTTTTTTTCCGTAGAATTTAATTAAACGTAGAATTTTACTTTATCCCCGTGAATTTGATTATTTTTCTTTCTTGATAAAGAAAAAGGGACAAAAAATTCCATTTTATAAATGTAAGTCAATTAATGGAATCTCATTTTTAATTAATAAATCAAATTTCTTAAATACTTTTTTCCATTTACATTAATTACGGGTAAGAACAGAATATAATTATATTAATTAAACTAAATTGTATTTTATTGAATAAATTTTCGAAGTCGCTTTATGAATGTAATTTTTAAATGCTACTTTAGTTTTTGAAACCATTGCTGTAACATTTGTAGTTGAAATTTAAGTTCATACCAGAAACCAGTGATGGATAAAAAATATTAATTTTAAACATGAATAAAATTTAAAAAGATATAATTTTTCTTGATTTTCCCCCATTTTATAAAGAAAAGGAGAACCCAATGCTAATGCTTAACTTTACGAAAGGATATAATTCTAAATCATAATTAAAAATTTATTTTAAGCCTGATATTAAATGTAAATGTTTATATATACCGATGTACTCGACTCTCTCAGTGAGTAAATATTAACTTCACACTATTCGGCTATTCAAGGGCTTTTGGCAACGGACCTCGTGATTTTGAACCATGGTCAAGTGACGAGGACCCCACCCGCCTCTCCTAACTTCCACGCCTCTACAACATTAAATATGTAGAGATGTCTGAGTCTCTACATATTTAATGTGCATTGGCCCCTTCTGCACGGCGGGTCTTCAGCGATACAAGGCTCCTTCTCATAAAACGCTGGCCACGAGTCAGTTGACTATTAGGCTACCGTGGCCTCTTTGAAAGAGAATTATTCCCCCCCCCCCTTCTTAAGTACTTTGACAGATTAAAATAACAATAAAAATGAATAATAATATTGCTAAGGAATAGTTGCATTGAATTTCTCATATTTAAATACTAAGTAAATAACATTTAGTAAGAAAGAACTGGATTTCTATCTTCTGTTGCTTTGTTTATCACTTTCTCTAGCCATGTATAGATAATACATATTTTCTGCAGTATGCTATTCAGATTAATACTACAGAATTACCGATTAATATGTTGAATATTAAAACTGTGTTTACAATATTTTCAACTTTTTTCGGCTTTATGGAACATACAGAAGCCTAAAATAATTGGATACTAACCATTTAAAGATTTTAAATTTATTTGAATACATTAAAAGTATATTTGTGTATCTTTTAATTCAGGTATTTTCGTGTTGAATTCCGATTTCATAAACAGCTATCCTGGTGTATCCAAATTTTAAGTAAAAATTTTTTTTGAGAATTGCATGCTTTTTATTAATTTTTTATTAATATTATTAATTAATTTTGTTAATCTTGAAACATTTTAAGGAGTTGTTTGGGAACGAGTGCAAAATACCAAATAGTCTAACTTTCATCACGAGACCGATATAGCATTTGTAAATATCTATCAAGTAACCATACAAACAAAACTTAGTTAAACGAAAAATAAATTTTATGTTGGTGAAAAATATTTCTTGATTACTAAATGCCAATAAAATTTCATTTTAGAATATATCCTAGATATAAATTTTTTTAGATACTTGTTTTGCGAACAAAAGGCGAAACGAGAAATTTTACAGTAATTATTAATAATAATAATAATTACTGTAATAATTTCCGTTGTGTTTGTTCTTACATATTAGAGTTACTTTTAAAGTTAATACTTAGGAAGTATTTCAAAATTTCATACGATACAAAATCAAAACGTTACAATACATTTAATATACTAGAATAATATTTTGATATTGAATGGCAAATATTTTCCCTATTTAAATTATCATTAAATTATTAATTAGAATAATATTTATTTAAAATTAAAATTCAGTGTTCATTATGTAACTTATACAGGGACAACGTAAAATTTGAATCAATTATTGGTTAGAGGTACTGAATAATATTTATTCTGCATATATATTGATTCTTATGTACATGATTTTGTAAACTACAGCTAATAATATTGATTTGTTTGGTTTCAGGACACCGTAAAGTGAAGTAACTCGCAGTATGGAGAAGTATTAGTAATTCCTTCTGTGTTTTCTATACTTCACACCAAACTTAACTGCAACTGAGTGCGTCATTCTTTCTCGATTTCCTACCCCAACTGCAACTTCACACCTCCGCACCTTGGGCATTCCGTCTGTAAACAGGAAACGCATCTGACTGGGGTGCAAGGTCTTTGTCTTCAAAAAAGACTACCACAATTTAGACTCTTTGTTCTAAGTCAGAGGTTCCCAAACTTGTTTGTCTCATAGACCCCTTGCCATGTTTTTCGGTTTTGGGTAGACCCCTGCTTAATTAATATTGAATTTTTGCAAATTTACGAACTTATATGTCTTTTTGACAGCTGGTATAGTACTACTTACTTTAAAAAGTTTCTAACTGTAGTTAAGTAGAATGTTTAAAACTTAAAAAAAAGTTAATTAATTAAATTAAAATTCAATTAATATATGAAGTAATTGTTGAATAAAATAATAAATGTTTTTAATGGGTTGGATGAATCCGTTGCTTCAGTAACAAATTTTCGACATTTGGCTTTAATCTTTTCAGATTTAACCCTAAATCTCCTCGGTTAGTGGTATCCAATCTTTCTTTTTGTCTTTCTGTTTTTATTTTAGAGATCAGTAAGCACGCTGAAACTCCTCCACTTTGGAAAAAGTAATTAAAATCTTTCTTGAGATGTTCCATAATTGGGGATAAATAACAGGTATATCTTTTTAAAGCCGAAATTGCTGACATTCGCTTCTAAACTTAACTTTAAGATCTTCGTTAAAGCTATTAAAATCAGTTCCTTTTGTAATCAGACATTTTCTTTTTTAATGTGACAACATGAATTCATTACCTACTTTGATATTACCATAGTCAAAGCATTCTCAAACCTAGTTTCGAAACCTGAATAAAGGGCATTTAAATGTTGAAAATAGGTTTAAACGTCATTTTTCTGGCAGATTGTCTTTGACAAATTGAGAAATTTTTTAAAATTCGCGACGTCCAGTTTTTATATTCCTTTAGCTTCACTCTGGCAAGAACAACTGAAATGATGGACTTTTTTAAAATAAAATTTATGCTGTCGCCTTTTTTGTAACTGCAAATTAACCCCAGTAAATGTAGTAAACAAAGCTGTTAAATAGGTATATCCGGTTTACATTTGATTAAATTTTCTTTTAAAATTAAAGTCACGATCTAGTTTAAGCTATCGTAGACCCCCCATTTAAACCTCATTGACCCCCAAATTATTTTTTGGCAGGCGTGGACCCTTTGCAGGTCGTCATAGAGGCCTGGGAGTCCATATAGACCAATTTGAGAATCACTGTTCTAAACATTCGCAGAACCTTCAAAGATGTGATTTACATCTTTACCCGCATTTTACTGTTTATAATTAATTGCAAATTACCTGTAAATACTTCTGTTATTAAAAAATCTGTATTATCTTCTTCTCTGGCTGTTTCTGAAACTCAGGCTACGACGTCACCTTCTGAGAAGCAAACATGGCGTGATCTGTCAAAGGAGGTATGAAATCTTTAAAGAAAAAGCTTATAATGTGATCAAGTTTTTTCATTTGAAAAATTACAGTCCCGGAAAATCCAATAGAAAACGATGTTTGTTTAAGGAAAAAGAAATTGATTTGTTTGTATTTATGTGGAAATGACAGACTGTCGTATGACGTCATAAGATGGATAAGGAATTTTAAAACTGGTCATGTGTTCTTTGCTGACTATGCAAGAAGCGGAAGACCATCACTCACGCGCGATGATGCCTCAGTGAGGGAAGTGGAGGTCTCTATCTTCTTAGAACAAAGAGCAACTATTTAAATAATCATGAATGAGACAGTTACGGTAGTGTGTGGAAAATTATTCACAAAGGATTTCAAATGTGTGACAGAACGCTAGATTCCATGATTACTGTTTTTTATTTTTCTGAAGCAGACACTGCGCGATTTGTCAAAAAAGATGTTGAACCTTTTGAAGATTATTGAAAAGTTTTTTTTTAATCGCTTGGTAACTAAGTTGAATCTTGGATCCACAAATACGATCTAAGGATCAATGAGATAAGCAAGAAGTAGAAGAATAGTAAGAATCCTCTCAGGCAGGCGAATGTACAGAAATTTACAAGTAATTACGCATCATAATATTTTTTGATATTGCTGTGTGGAGTTATCTTAACCGACTACCTAGAAAAGGGCCAGACAATAGTTTGTTCTTATTAGCCCACACTTGAACAGAATGTGTTATGCTCTGTACAAAAAGAGTGCGGTATGATCAATAAAGGTGTCCTTCTTACCTACAATGCTTCTTACTCATCTCGAGGTGTGCTTGATGAACCAAAGCGATGTGACTTCAAAATTTCGCTATATACATCATATTCTCCCGATCTCACACCAATGACTTTTTCCTGAAGATTTTAGGAATCATTTCGAGGTCGGAGATTTAAAAATATAAATGACATCATTCAAGAAGTAGAACAATGGCTTTCGTCGCAATCTGGTAATGATAAACTTGGAAAAGTCAAGAAACACTGGGAGAAATGTGTAATTCTGAGTGGTGACTATGCAGAACAGCCTTACGAATAATAAATAAATATTAATATTCTATCTCGATTATTTTTAGTTATAAATAAAATGTAACAATATCGTTATAAGTTTGATTGAAAGAATAATAAAATATTGAAATTTTCCTCTTTATGGGAAAAAAGTAATGCACGAAAATCAACATATCAATTAAGATTTCATTAAATTTCTCGATTCAAAAGAATTTAATAAATAAATCACTAATAAAGTTTCAAATTCACTAAAATCGGGAGAAAAAATATTTTTAAGTAATGTATTTTTTTTATCCAAAATGCAAGTCTTTATTTGGAAATTATTGTAATAACAAAAACAATGTAGAATAGAAATATTTACTTTGCAAGTAAGTTAGAAACTATTTTTACGAACAACGAGTACTTATTAAAAAATTGTACATTAACGATGATGTTATTGTACAAAAAATTTTACTCAAGTTTAGTGAATATAATTTTCTAATTATCAGAGAGTAATTAAACACACAAAAATTATTCTTACTGTGCATGTAGCAAAATCATTAACATTTTTATGTATAGATTTAATATATATTTTTAACTTAAACATACTATTCTTTACACACCTAGTTTAATATTTCTTATTGTGTGAGAAGTGAAATGGAAACCAATTCACACATAGTAGATTTTGTCCTGTATCCACAAGTCAGAATTCGAGCTATTTCATTTTATTTCAAATATTGTGTTTTTAATTAGTCACAAAAAAGAGTTATAGATTAACATTATTACAAACGATTCATATATCCAAGCAAATCTAATATTATACTTAAATAAACCAAATTACTAAATGATTTACAAAAAATAATTATTAATCAGTACAAATATATTTTAATGCAGTCATTTCAAATGTTTTTGTTCATTTGTAAAAAGTAATAAATATTCTTAGATTGAAATGTCAAGATATTTTTTTAATCTAGCAAATAATTGACTTTTATTTCTTTTTCAAGAATTTGGACTATCGTTTTTATCATTATCATTTAAAAAAATACACACATGCTTTAAAAATTTTATGAGAAAAAATAAGGTCGATATTGACAGTCAAAACACATTCTTTCTATCTTAATTGAAACTCGTCTAATCTAAAGTTTCTAGAATTTCGATTCCCAGTGGCAGATTCGGAATACAATATAATTCAATAAGAAAAGAAATACTCCCTCTCTTTTTAAAACTTAGATTGTAGCTATATTTTTTCGAACAGATACGGTATTCGATCGGAATTCTGGAATGTTAAATTATTCAAGGAACGTATTGGAAGAACAGTTGAAAAAGTTAATAAAGTGAAAACACTTTCAGAGTGATGAACTATGTATTTATTTCTTTATTCACAGAACCTTATTGATTGATACCACGTTTTATTTGCATTATGCATAATGACTAAAATACAAAAGTAAATTTATACGAGAATAGAACATCTGTAATATTTTTCCGACAAAGAGAGCAAATATTTTTTTCCTTATTGTCTAATTCCTATAACGCGAATTTATTGGTACAAAATCTTGGATTACATCGTACTATATTGGATTTTTGATTCCTTATATAAATAAACTACAATGTTGATTCAAGTACAGTTGCTTAAAAATAGACGATACTTACATAAAAAGGAAACCTATAAAAAGGAAAATTAAATTATTTCCAATAAGTCATTCGAAATAAGTTAACTTTTTTTGTTTGCTTCTCTATTTATAGAATTTGAGTTAATGAATGGAAAATGTTTAAATTTATTCATATTTATTATCTATTTGAATAAAATAGAAACAAAGCATTAGAATTTTTTTATTGTATTACGTTTGTATTTTGTTATTACGTATATTTCTTTTTCATGAACTTTATTTTTGCGTTTTTGTTGTAACTGTATTAGAATATCTTTTGCAAAAAAAAAAAAAAAAAAAAAAAGATAATTATAAATAAAACTTGTGATACACTCTTTGATGAATCAAATAAATGTACTCTACAGTTACAAGTGCAAATTATTTTTATTTTTTATAAATTTTCATTCATTTAATCTTTTTTTTTTTGCATATTTTTGAGAAAGTAAATAAGGTAAAAGTGCTTACATATTTAACATTTCATAATTCGTTATAATGTTTTGCGATAATTCTTATGCAATCTTATGCAATTACTTTGTAAACAATATCAAAGTTTATTAGATGTTTGCTTCTTTTAATTTAGCAACATTTTACAAATGCACTGTTTGTCACACAAACATACAAATTAAATATATAAAACGTACTTTGTATTCAGTTTTATCAATTACATATATATTTTTTTATTTTAACACTTGAGTATCAAATGCTATTATATTGACATCAAAGTGCAAAAATGCCTTGTAAATTAAAATCAATAAAATATAATTTTACGACATTTTAAAAATTTAGAGATAAGAATACTAGCAAATTTTCAAGAATTGACCTTTTGTCGATTTTTATTACATTGCTTCAATAGAACTCACGCGTGCAAGGTATTAAAATTTTATTGTGGTCAAATACTTCCATGTGATTTATTTATTTCATTCAGTTTTAGATATTAGAAAAAATAATTCTAACAATATTTTTACTCGTTCTTATTTTGATGTATTAAGGGGGCTCACCCATATGTGATGGGTTCAAAAAATCAAATTTTTTTCCCTTCATAAATTGCTTTCCTAATATGTCTATAATTCGGTGGTAAAATGATTTTTTTAAAAATTCGAAGTCATTATAAAGAAGCAAGTGTTAGAAGAGCAGCTGTTCGGAGCGCTGAGTAGGAGCGTCTATTATGTACAGTCGGCTTGATACCTTTGACCCTTCTAATGAAATATACGTTCTTACAAGTATAGACAAGTTTGTAGAGGTTTAAAAGGAAATATCTGTATAGTTATTGAATATTTCGTCGAACTTGCTTTAGTCTTCGCCACCAGGCATCGCCGATTGAGGGCAAGGTTAGATTTTCATTGTTTTAATCAGACTTGAAACTTTAAACGCGTTTTTCTCAAAACTGTGTCTTTCAAACTTCCCTGCGTCATATATCAAGAACGGTTTGAGTGAATGACTTCAAATTTATAGGGTAGACTCAGCACATGTAGTATACGTACCAGATAGACTACAATCGTTCAAAAATTCAAAATATTTTTATTTTTTGTAACAAAAACATACCCTCCATGAAATTCGAGATTTTTTCTTCAGAGGTATACCAAAAATCTAATTTTTGATATTTTCATTTGAGTATAGTCCATTCCGTGAATTTAAGTTAACAGATTAAAACACCGTTAGTTTTTTTTATATTTTAGGTATGCCAATCAGCCGGAATCGTGGAGGAAGTGAGCGTCCCTTTACTCGAGGCATTGTGTTCAGAGCACTATAAGTCACGCTCTATTTGATATTTTTGCCTAAGCATTTATATACATATTTTTAAAATACATACATAAATGATAAAAACTTACGAATCTATCTTTTTACTGATTGTCAAAAAAAGTCTCTAAAAATGCTTATAAAACAGGCCGTCACATGGGTGAACCCCTTAAACATGCCCAACGTGTCCCTCACCCTTGTAAACGTTTTCCACCCTTCAAGTTCCTTCCTTGTGAAACTGCATGTTTTTTTGGGGGGGGGGTCATTTTGATACCTTATAAAACTTCTCCTCTAAGACTTAAAAACAAAAATATTACGAACAATATGCAGAAATTATTTGATAAATAATAAGATAAGGTAGAATTTTTAATTACTATTACTGTCAAACTGACTTTAGTTAAAAATAATTCTAAGAGAATCATAAAATAGAAATATTTACTATATAGAAATATTTATTTTTTAGAAATGAGACAGCAGTTTAAAAAATCAAACTGAAGGGAGTGTAACAAATAAGGTCTCCTACAGCCATAGACTTTGAAAAAAAATAAAAAGTTTACTTTGCATATTAAAGGATATTTAACTTAACTACCCTAAAATTGTGAATTTTGCTAAAAATTGATATCTTTTTATGATTTTATATTGTACACCATCTTATTTTAGCTTTATAAAAATACCAAGCTTATTATTTTCCGTTCAGTAGAACAAAAACTATAAGTGTTTTAGTAAAAGCAGATACCATTACTTTAAGCAAGATGTCATACTTTAAAGCGCGTTTTACTCGAAATGTATTTTTTTTTTTGAAAATGCTCAAGCGATTGTTAAAAAAGTTTTGAAAATAATTAACTGAAATTTTTTGTGTATCTCCTGTATAATAGTAGAGGTGTTTTAACTTTCAGATTTATCAACCACTGTTTTATTACAAAATTTAAAGTTCCTTATGTTAATACAGTCACTGTTTTTTTAAGCAATTTCATATAATAACTTAGATAAAGTGCTCTAGTTTTTGTAAAAATTAAAATATCTCTTTTCCTGAAGGTCATTTCAAAAATGAATAACATAGCAACAGATCAGAATTGAAAAGGAGAAAATTAGTTCATAAACTTTTGGTACAGAATGGACCCCGTTTATGTTATTTTCTGTAAATTTTTACCAATTTTTTCCCATTTTAGTAATAATAATTTTTTCCCATCTTCTTAATTTTAGCATATTTATCTTAAAATATACTAAACAAATCTAAAATCTACGAAAAAATCTCCGTATTTCCATTTTTTGAAAAAAAAACTGTCGCAAGTAGTCGGATTCCTTAAAAATGCTCAAAATAGATTTAAATATTTTAGAAGATGAACTCGAAAATATACTAGAACTTGCGTCATACAGAATACAGAACAATTTAAAAATATTTTGTATATTTTTAATTTTATATACTATTTGCAGAGTCTCTAAAGCCAAGGTTTTTTGTCGCATTCTTTGCAATCATAAATATATATTCGGAATATCTCAGCCAAAGAAAGTTGAAATAAATCGTGTGTAATTCAACAATTTTGAGATCACAGTTGTATTGAAGCAAACATATAACTTCACTTGATTTATAAGTCTTAACCAAATTATAAAGTAAGATATTTTGAAAAATAACTGCTAAATAATTAATTCTTCATGCATATTTTACTAAAAAGTTTTAGTTATTTTATACTCAATTTACAAGGATCAAATTAACGTTAATAGTAGTTTAGAGAAATAAAAATACTCAGCTGTTTTATTACTAAATAGAAAAATATTGCTTTCATTACAGATTCATTATCTTCAAACATCATTAACGGAACATTTTTAGAAAAAAAAATTAGGAGCATAACAATTTAAAACTAAAAAAAAAAAAATCCAAGCAAATTTGCATGCAATAAATCCATTTTGAAATGGCTTTGAATCATCTAGGAAAAAATTAATTACCATAATAGAAAAGTATGAAACCAGAAAATATTTTTAAAAAATTTCCTCTAGTTTTGAAGAATTTATTCACACTTTTTTGGTTGATTATTACAAATCAATTGCGAATTTTTTTTTTGAAAGAGCAGCAAGAAAAAAATGATAGAAAGCGAAAATTAAACGTCATTAAGTACTGCATTCGTATTAAGGTGAATTGAATAGTTCCATTAGAGCATGCAACAAGAAAGCTTTCAAATGAGAAAATTTTCAAAATGCAAAGCATTTCTTTTAAAGATAAGAGTTAAGCGTGGGATAATGACAGTCATCGCTTTTGTATTCCCCCGAACAATGAAAATAATTTGCTTCTTTTATTCAACCAAAAAAATAAAATTACTTTTCACATTCAAGAACAAGATGATTTGCTTTCAATGAACTTGTCTTTGATGTTGAATTCTTAAAACTAATATGTTCTTTTGTGAATATTTCAGAAGAATATAAAGAAATTTTAATCATAATTTTCTCGTAGATGAATATCTTTTCGAATATTAAAAGGATTTGCTTAAATGTGCATACAAACATTCTACTTTCTAAATCAGCGTTTCATATGTTTACGTACACATTAACAATGTTGATGTATAAAACAGCGTTCATTAATTTACTCAGATAAAAACATTAATTTAAATATGGTGAAGGATTTCATCCACGGTTTTGAACCGTAATTTTTTTCATTCCGGTTTAACTAAAAAAAAAAAAAAGAGTATATCGGTTTAGCCGATTTTCGTTCCGACGTAAATAACGTTTTTCGGTTCAGTTTCAAATACATAATTTTATTTTATGTATTTTCTTATCTTAAATCATCTATAATTCTAGTTCATTAAATTGAATTAAATCTTCTGCAAGTAGTTTCGAGCAAACTGAAACAGAAAAGTACCGGTGAACATCAAAACTAGAAATTGCGAAGCATTGTACATGAAATGATAATAATTATATGGTTGACATTAAATTAGAAAATAACGATAAGTTGGCTACAGTAACAAAATGACTGAAGTATTATCGAAACAAAATAAACCGATATTTTTTTTCTGGTTCAGTTCCGGTTTTCGTTCCAACCAAAATAATGGCTTTTTCCGGTTTTCAGTTCATTTCCAGTTCGAAGACCTGGTTTCATCCAAATGTTTCATTAGAAATAACTTAGAACAGTAATGGAAATTTATTTAAATATTTTAATATGAATTTCTAATGAATAATTATGTTTTCTTAAGAGTCTTAATAGCTGAAATCTTACTTTGATTTGCTTTCCCTATTACTTTCATATATGATAAAATAATTCTAATTATAATGTCAAAATAAGACATAAATAAGATATGATGATTATTTAAAGTTTTTAGACTGGCTAAGTTCACCAAAGAAACCTATAAAGTGTATCACATTTTACTTTATAAAGTGTTAAAAATGAAATGTGAGAAATAAAGAAAAATATAACAAAACATAGAGTACTATCTTAAGCATCTTAATATTATCTTACTTTGACATAATAATATAACAGAAAGAAAAAAATCATAACTTCTGGATTGAAATCAAAGAAGTTCTATATTTAATTACTATATTTACAGTCCAAAATTAAATTTTTTTACTTACTTGTGAAATTTAATTTAAAGAAATAATTATCATTATAATGAACATGAATGTCAGCTACTATTATTAAAATAACAAAAACAAATTTAAGGACAAGTGGATTTTTGGTTTAAAATAAATTTTTTATAAATATATTTGGACTTGTAAGAAACTTAATGTAAAAAAGGCAAATTTAACTATTATATCACTTCGAAAGTAGTATTTTTCAAGCAAATTTTCCAAAAGATATTTAATTTTTGTATAACTATTATAACGTATATATATATATAGCACTATATATTTTCAGTAAAATAGTTTTCAAAGAAATTAGAGCTTTAAACAATATGCTCTATACTTTTGCATGATAAATAAAGCATATTCTCACCAAATTTAATTCTAAATTCACTACAATAGCAAAATGTAATTGCCATCTATAAATTCTTAAACTGTTTAATTGTCTTATATTTAGTGTACCGTAAAACTAAGCTTTTGTAAAAATTCCTGTTACATTATCTAAACGTACTTTTGTATAAAGGCGTTTATTTCCATGAATTATGAAATTAAATTTTCGTAAAGGAAGAGTATACATTAAATACAATAAATTTTAAAATGAATACACTATAACAATGCTATTTTTCTATTATTTGTGAGGGAGTTTTAGAGTCTAAGAGAGTATAATAACTTCAATAAAAATTCATATGTCAGTAATAATGAGATTAATAATTTTTAAAGCATTGAAATTTGAAAGAAAAATCAACAATAGAAGAAATCCAATAAATGAAATAAAATCCTACGGAGAAAAGTCAAATCGATACATTAATAGGCGTGATATTTCGGGTAAAAGACTACAAATTTTTTTTTAAACATTTTTTTTTGAAAAAGGTTCGTATGCAAATATTTTCATTATCTTTGACAATTTATTAAAACATTTTTTTCCTTTTAAATTAGATTAATTAATTTCTTAGAATTTTTTAAAAATAGTAATTAAAGATTCGCATGATAATTGAAAATTTAATTTTATGCATTGAAAATATTTTATTAAAAATCTGGCACTCTTTTAAAAAAAAATCATAAAAAAATATCCCTAGCGTTTTTGTACTGAACTGTAACTAATATCCTTTTTACAAAAACTTTTACTTTTTATAAACATGTTTTTTAATTCTTAGAGTTAAAGGAATAATTCCTGAAAATATTCTTGCAAGAAAACAGGAACATATAACTTAATTAAATTCTTTTATCTCTTACTCTCTGAAGATAAAAATTACCATTAAAGAAATAGCATAATTTTCTTATTTTTTCTCATGCTATTTTCTTTCACATCATATCCGCCCTCCCCCAAAAAAACTTTTGCATAACTTTTTTTGATGTGCTTTTTTACTTTCGAATAACTTTCAAGCTAATTACGATATTTTTTTCTCCATCCAGTTGCTTGAAAAATAGCAGAATAAGCAATTTGAAAAATTATGTGAAAAAACTTACCTTGGCTTTATTTTGATGTATTTAATTAATGCATTTGGTTAATGTTTGAAGATTAAAAATTTGATAAAAAGTTTGACTTGTCACGTTCTGTTATTATATCTGAAACAGACTTTATAATTAATCTGAAGGTTCAAGTATGTCTAAAAAGCTAATGTTGGAAAGCCAAAGTAAAAAAAAAAATTAATGGGACATTTAGTTAGTCGAGTATTTATACGTTAAAATTAACTCACTGCTATTACTATACTCTGATTACTCTCTCTAAGGCCCATTACTTTTATAACAATTTCGCATTAATGGCTCACGATGTAATGTAATGAATCAAAAATATTTATCAAAAAGAATGGAAGAAAATTAGTTACGAAAGAAAAATGAAATAAAAAAGGACATTTTTTAATACGCAATTTTACATACATAATTTTTTAAAATTTAATTTACCGTATAATACGGTACGTCCTTTTAATGCAAAAAATAAGATCAAAATTAACGTGTGCACTTTACACCCGAATATAAAAATAAGCAAGTTAAAAAAAAGATTTTTTAAGTCAATTCCTACTTAGGTCAACAAAGAAAATTTTTATTTTAGTTACTTTTTATTGAATAGTTATAATTAATATAAATATTTACATACACATGACAGAATCACAATATTGAGTGACAAAGTAGAAAGCGATTTTTCTAGCAATTTTTCATTTTTCTTTCTATATATGGTGTTAACTATTTTTGTTTGTTTGTTACTATTTATTCATGAATTAAATTTAATTATTCTAATAAAATAGTACGGTAAAAAGAAATCACATTTACAGAAATTAGGCTATCCCAGATGGAATTCGAACCCACGACCTTTGGATTAGAAGTCCAACACGCTTTCCAGTGCACTGTAGGTACACGACGAACGAATTTACTTTCTACATCTACTGTTGGACTCTTATTTTTGTTAATTACTATTTATTAATTTTTTAATATAATTAATGAATTAATATTTGAAAAAACTGTATTAACATCAATTGCATTCACTATAAGTTTAAAAAATATTTGAATATGAATGGATTAATAGAATGTTGTTTATTAACGATTGAAAATTTGAACAAGATATATATATATATATATATATATATATATATATAGGGAGAGTGTGAACTAATAGTAGGAATTGAAAACGGGGTGAGTATATAATTTAGATTTCTATGTGTATCTAATTATTGTTTATTTAAAAGAAATGACGTATCTTATGAACCATCATTACGGGATAACATGAAAAAAATGTAACATTCATCTTCCGTTATATCTTCATGTACATCATCGAATTTTATTTTATTTCATTTCTTCACATCACTATCACTCTGATCCAAAAATAAGAAATCATCTTCCATTCCATCTCTAGATTGTTAGATAAACTGTATTTTAAAATGATTCTTTTAAAGTTGTGTCCGATTTAATTCCATTCGATGCTTTAATTATCCTCTCGTGTATTAATTCCAGATTTTTACCCAATGATAACACTGCACATGCATGTTTTAGATTTTTTTCGAAAGAAAATGTGCATTATCCGGCGAATATACGTAAATCTCTTAAAAAAACGTAGTTTAATGGTATAAGTGCGGAAAAATGGCTAGTAATTTTGTTTAAATTGTTCTTCTCAATCATAAAGAGCAAATATGTATATGTAAACTAAAGTTGGAATTCTAAATTCGAGCTTTCTTTAATTACGACCAAAAGTAATTTAGGTGAAAATATATTGTTAAATTAGCAATAACGGAATTTATTAATTATTTTGTACTTTTCGTTTCAATAACAAAATCTTAAACAGAAAAGAAAGATTTCCACATAAGTAAAATTAGTTTATAAAATACGAACTCTTAACGATATTTTTTTATATGAAATTCTTTCATAAGGATATTTTTGTTGGTTTCCTTTTTCATGTACGAATGAACTTAAGTTTTGTAAAAAATATTAGAACTAACAGTAATACTAAATTTTTTTAGTAAAACTTATTTTTATTCATAATGTATAATGGAAAACATACAAAACTTTTAATTGTAAAAAAATATCTACTACACTAATACTAGATTATGAAATTTGATTATTACTGAGAAATAAAGGTTTTAATACAGGGATTTTGAAGCAAACACAATTAAATTCAAGTGTTTACATTTAGCAAAAATACGTATTATGCTACTATGTACATCCTCCATAAACTTGAGAAAATGCGAATTAAACTTAGTGTAATATTACACGGAACTCACTACACCGTACACCAATTCTGTAAACACCAAATAACGTTACTTTTTTAAGTAGTAGTACAACTTTAGTTGCAAATTTGAATGAAATGGAACGGAAACTAAACCACTTCCTTCAGATGGATTTTCAAAAGAAAATTCCCCCAGCTTACTTTCGGACAATGAAAGGAAAGAATTTGAGGAGATGGAGAAATACTTGAATTCAAACGCACGTAGAAATGCCATTTGCAGAGAAAATGCAATAAAAGCTTTGGCGTGAAAGCGCTCTGTTCGTGGGAGGGACGCTTATGAGAAACTGATGAAAAATATATAAGTTTGTGAATAAAAAGGGAATTCAGACCAGCGATCAATCTTCGTTTTAGTACCACAACAATGCCATTCAGGTGGAAATAAGTCTCTATTTATGATTGGTTCATGCAAAGGAATTGAAAAAGATTTTGGAAGAGGACTGAAAAGAGAAGATTGAAGAAAATGTTTTATAAACTTTTTTAATTTCCTTTTTCAAGCTTAGAAATGTTTCATGTGAATATTTATTCAGCATTTTTATTCTTATTTTCCTTTCTTGAAATAAGGTTACATTTTAAACCTATTTTTTATCTAATCATTTCTTGACTTGCTACTATGAAAAATATTAAAGGAACACACAAACTCTTTTATATATATATATATATACAAGAATATTTCACTAAATATTGCTTTATTCAAAAATACTCAATTAATTTTATTACTTGTTATTTGAATAAAGAAATTCTAAGCCGTAAGGATTAGAATTCATTGGATTGTTAATAGTTTATTATTAAATTTAGAATTTTTCCTAGCTATATATAGATACCTCCATATACGTAATATTAGATAAAATTACGTATTCTCTTAGTTTTATTTTAACAGCAGTAATTGTTTTAAATATTATATACATTCATAATCCTAGTGTTCTTCAAGTATAATGGTAGTATTTATACACTATTTAATTTTTTGTTTCTATTCTTTTATATTTTTGCTAAATGCTACTATTCAGCTATTCTCATGCTTTGAATTTGCATTTGGATCCAGAATCTGGTAATAACTTGTTTATTGTACTCAGATTTAGAGCGGGCTCTGCATTTTTGAATGCAATTTTTGGGTAAATTACCTTTTCCTTGGAATGGATTTAGATATTCTATCCATTATTTTCAATAGGTTTTTCCTCAGTATTATTAACAGAAAGGGGTAAGGTTGGTTGGCCAAAAAACATACTCAACCCCACTTTTAAATAAGTTATTTTATATATAAGAGTTGACGCAATGTTTATAATACTGTAGCATCCATATTTTTAGATTTTAAATTCTATTATTTTTATAATTTATATATATCCTTTCTAAAAGCTTATGTCTGGTTTATCTTGCAATTTCGTTTTTTCTCCCTGCTTTGATGATTATTATTTATTCATCTCTCTTTAACAGTTAATTTTCATTACATAAATATATTACCTATGCTTTATCATTCAGTTTGGCTTACACAATTATTAAGATTTATGATTCTTTCTACGCTTGATACATGCGAATGTACTGAAAATAGTGGTTTAGGTAGGGAAGTTTGAAAAAAAAATTAAGAATGAATTTTTGAATACATTCTTTTTTCAAATATGCAGGGTTATTCACAATTTGAAATGCTATTATAAAAAATAACTAAGACAAATGCAGAAAAAAGAACATTTGAAAGGATATAAAACAATTCTAGTTTTATTTGCATACTTAACAGGTTTTCTATGTGTGAAACCTAGGTTACATGGCACACATCAATGCAATGGTCCAGTTCCTGCCACACTCTACTATACATGGTGCTATCAACGTTATTGATAGCGCATGTTATCCTTTCATGCAGTTCTGCCACATCACGCGGCAAATCTAGCACGAAAACTTGGTCTTATGTAAAAAGACCAAGTTTTTGGACAACACAGATAAGGAAGAAAGTTCAAGTTTTGCTTACACACCTATAAGGTATGTAAATAAATAAAACTTGAATTGTCTCTGTATTCATCCAAAAATGTTTTTTTCTAGTGTATTTCTCTTAGTTTTTTTACTGAAGCGCTTCAAAGCCCCGGAGAGAATTATGAATAATCCTATTTATTCATATTCATGAATTTTTAAAATAATTTCATGTTGATATAGAATTTTAATTTCATGGATATGCAATTTTTATTACTTATTTAATTCTTAATACGGATGTTCCCATTTATTGATTTAAAATATCTTTTATTACACAAATGTATTTCATGACTATACAAGTGTATAAAATAAAATTGCATTTGTGTGTGTATCAATCTATATAATTATCTTATACTTTTCCTGTAAAGTGAGTCATCCGTTTTATAACTCATAAAAGCATTAGAACACGAAATAAGTAGTGAAAAATGATAAAATACAAGACAGAATGGTTCTTGTTACTTTCACCTTTACGGTCATGCACTGATTGAGTATTCATTTGAATATTTCGTGGAAATGTAATAATACTTGTCATCCAGACTTAGAAGTATTCATCAACAGGTAGCTAGAAGTGTCTGAGAAGCTATTTAAGCTATGGTACAAAGGAAGATTAATGAAAATTACGATGGCTTCATTTATTAGATGGCTTCTTGAGAATCTTACTAAGAGCTTTAAACACGAAGTAAGGTGTTAAATTTTAAGGGAGCTGAAGGAAGCCTTTTGAGGTAAGGCTTTGTAAATAAAGTGAAGACGACAGTTTGGACAGTTATCTAGAAGATTAAGATGGAACTAAATTTAACACAATATATTCCTCGGTTAGTGTCTTGCTATGGTGTACAACGATAAATAATTAATATAAATAGAATAAAACAGATTTTTGAAATTATTTGTTTGTACTTTATAAAATAAGTTTTTCATTTTTTATTATAAAAAAATGAAAAATGAGTATGTAATTCAAAAACTACTGTCTTTCTCTCTCATATATGTATCGTATCGTTAATTTTATCTATAACTCTTTGGAACTTTAAGCCCATTTATGTGTAACATATTTCTACAAAAGAAAAGGGATATACAAGAAAATCTCTATAGCATAGATAATGCATGATGTTTTGTGTATGAACGATCTCGAGATCAAATTATTTGTGTGAATTTGATATTAGAAATACAAGGAAAGTATTTTGCGGCTTTTGTTGGAGTTCGATTGTTATTTCTACATTGATAATTTTTCAAAAACAGGGAAAGCTGCTGCTTCGTAGTATGTTGAAACGAGGGGTTTGACAGCTATTTCAGAAATTCGTTTGATACAGACATTATTGTTGTGTATCAAGGTGTTCAATTAGTTGTTAGTTATTATATACATTCGATACAACCAGAAAGTGAGGAAAGGAATAACATAAACGTTATAAACATTGATTAATAGTTGGTGAAATGGATTATATATGCAGTTATGGGTAGGATATTCTGGTGATATAGAAACACCAGCTGAAGATTCAGAATCTTAAAAGTGTAGCTGTATATATTGAGTACATCAGGAATGCATAATATTCGAGAATAGGAATAAAATCTAGATAAACTTTATTTCATGAAGTATATATTCTAAGGTCCAACAATAACATTGAAAAAAGAATCATATAATCGTTTATCACGAAAATACTTATTTTAATTTTTGTTCGCAGTTTTAAGAAGGTTTTCTTAGAATAGCAAACAAAAATAGGGCTTTTTGGTAAAGGTAATATGAAATTATATTCACTTAAGAGTATGCTCAATGATCAGTTAGGTTACATAAATGATACATACTCCATCTAAAATTAGAGAAAATTCGAAACAATTCGAACTACAATTAGTTACATTAATCTATATAAGGGCGCAGATCCGGACTGTTTTCTAATTTTTCAACCAGAATATGTAATGTAGGGCTGGCAAATCAAGTTTAAGTGCATAACATACCTATCTTAATTGTACTATGATATTTTTATAATTGATATTGCTGACAATCAATGAGTATAACTTAATTTTATATAATATTAACTTTTTGAAATAGTACTGAAATATATTTTAAAAGATCAAATTGATCTTAATTCGGGCAAAATACTTCCATCGTTTACATTTTCTGAAGTATTAATGTTATAATTACATTGATTTTTGTATAGTAGTATACAGAAAAAAAAACCTCTTCAAAAATATAAAATAATTCCTGTTCCTTTTTTCCCCAGCTACTGATAGGAAATTAAAGTACATAATGAATGTTGAACTACTTGATTTTGTATATTTTACGAGTTTCATGGGCATTACAAGGATATCATAGAAATACTTAATGCTAATTACAACTTACCATACACAAACATAAATTAACTTGTTATTAGGAGCAGCAAGCGCTTATCACAATATTCAAAAATAATGAAAATTTATTTAGAAAAAATTCTGAATAGATATGGAAACATAATAAATAGAAATCTGGTTTAGTATGTTTAATTAATTCAGTTTTACCTTTAGATGAATTAATTACTGAGAATGAATTAAATGAATCTAAGAATATTTTAAAAACCAATTGAATTGTACCTGCCATCGATTGTTTTTAGACGTTAACTTGTTTAAGGAAAATTTAAATAAATTCAATGTCGTTGATAAATACGGAAGGAGAAAAAAATAATAAAATAGAAAAAGCTTTAAAAGAATTATGGTTCGTGAGTACGAAGTAAAATTAAAGTCTCTCTTTATTTATTCGGAAATCATATTATTAATAACACATTAAAAATTCTTTCTATTGCTTAAATATAAGACTGCTTTTTATTCACAAAAATAAAGATTTAAAGAGTAATTTTTATTCATTACAATGTCAAAGAATTTACACCTTTCCCTTGTTCATAACTTATATTAATGCATTTTTCGAAAATTCTGAATAAGCAACAAATCTTAAATCTCTAAACATAAATCAAGAAAATTTCTCTTATGGAAACAAATCCCATTGAAGCAGACTGCAGAACAAAAATGAGAAGTGACAAACGATTATTTTCAGGAAATGAATAAATCTAAAAATACTACCTGACAAGTGAAGATTAAAATTTTCGAAAAATATCACATTTATTTCAGAACGGGTAATAATAAATCCTCGTCTGAGTTATTAAGTTTAAAATAATGTATTTCGAAAGGGATCAAACTGATTTTATAGATACGTTATGATAAGAAACTTTATTTTTTTTGACGTAGTTCTGTTTTCTTAAGCAAAATTTAAATTATGACATTGAATAAATTTAAGATGTTTGGAACAACAATTTTTTATTTAAACAATGTCTACTGCTAAATGTTCTGGAAAATTTCAGCCTTAGTTTTTTAGCAACGTTTAGTGTTGGAATATTCTGAGCATGATCCAAAATACAGTGTATCACTAAGCTTTTCGTTGAAGTTTCTGTAAGAATCTAAAGTGTGTCTATGTGACTCTATAAACAATGCATTACTATGTCCAGAATAATAACTGCAGCTTTGGGAAACAGTTTTCGATAGTTTTCTTCATAAATGTAGCATGTTCCAAGATCAGTTTGATGTTTTAGAATTTTGTATCTAAATTCAAGTCACATCTGTGACTTAAATAAAGGTCAGTGTGTCTTTTCCTATAATCTTATATTTTTATTCATTTAGGAATACTCTTTGCTACAATTTCGTAAAAGAAAAAAAACCAGAATCAGAAATTCAATATTTCAAAATGCATCCATTAAAATTTAAACAATGATTGAAATAAATTGTAGTCATCGTAACCGAATTAAACGAATAATATTGCATTTATTATAAAACTAATTTCAGTTTAAATGTAACATTTTATTTAAAAAAAAAGCGTTTATTTGTGACTGGTGCTTACGCGTTTCACTAACCTTCTCAAATATACTCTTTAAATGTTTTATTTATTTCAACCAATCTCCACCGGGAGCCAAAAGCGTGATTTATGCAAATGAGATATTTTATATAAGTTCGGGTTTAGCGAGTTCGAAAATAAAATGAAAGGGGGAAATGAAATGAAGAGAAAGGAATGAATTGAGAAGTGTTATTTTTAAGTATAAACGTTGGAAGTAGTCTACCGTATGTTGTAGATAAAACTAGTTAGGGAAAGAACTGAGATATAGCTGAGATTGAAGCCGCCTATTAAAGGAATCCAGATATTGAAGAAGCAGCTAGACGAACCTGCCATAACAAAAGGTATCAGCTTAGTTTTATTTACCCCAATTAAGTATAAGTGTGTAACTATAATTGTACGCGTCGACCGCCGTAGATTCAGTTAGGATTCCGTCGTTCATGATTATTGAATCCTTCTCATTCTCCACTGTGTTTTATTGTTCTTAAAGTTGAATAGTATTTGTGTAATCTCTTAATTAAGAAAAGTCAATAAATAAGATTGATTTATTAAATAAGTAGTGATTTATTATGAATTCAACACATCTAAATTCAGGTGATAACCGAAGGGGAGTTGATAATCTTAGAGGTAGCGATAGGCTACGACATATTATTTACAATTAACTTATTTTTCATATTACGAGTGAAAAAAATTGTTTTCGAGCGGTATCCTATTGTTAAAAGAATGCAGTAGATTTAAAAAAAAAAAATTGGTACTTTTCCGTTTCTCAGGCGCAAGTTTATTGGCGACAACACCAATGGCGTAACGTACGCCCCAACTATACAAGGGGGTGGGTGGGACTCTAGGGGCCCAGAGCCTAACTGATGCAAAGTACGTATTTGGGCTTGAAGTCTAAAACCTAACTTTGCAGGGGGGCCATAATATTCTCCGTTAAGCAACTGGATAACACACAATATAATAAAAAATGATTATAAATGTTAGTTCTCATTGGTTTTTCATCCATTTTTGATGTATAATTAAAAATACGTAAATGTTTCCATGTGGAAACTTCACCACCTATCATTGGGTTTTTGAGTTTGGCCTAGCTTTAGCTTTACCTTAGCCCAGTATTGCGTTAAAGTATTAAAGTTAACGTTGTTACAACGCGCGTTAGCGAGAAGAAAAGACCACTAATGTTTTGAAACTGGTGGTAAAAGGTTACCAGCTGGAATATTCCGTCTGGCGTCGGTTGGTACCATTTTTGGTGACTTTATCGCCTGCCCCGCAAAGCGAAAAAATGCTATAATTTTTTATAGTTTATTTTAATTTTGAAAACCATTTTCGGGGTAAATAATGTTTATTTGAAAGTATTTTTTTTTTGGAAATTTAATAGGGAAATCCATGTATTAAAAGTAAATAATAATTCAAGATTGTTTTCGAATATACAACACAGAATAATAAATTCGTCTTGAAGATAATAGATAAGAAAGATAAAAATAAACAGTTACTTTTGTTTTGGATAATTAAGTATATGTAATTTAGAATAATTAAAAACTGTTATCTATAAATAAAACTGAAAAATATTATTTTTTTGGTTATAAATCACTTGTTTAAACAAAATGTTTCCTTTTAATAGTTTAAGTAAAATCAAAATAACTACCATAATTGTTAAAAATATCATTTTGCATTCAACATTTGAAAAAAAAATGACGTGTTTTCAAATATTTAAAGAATTGTGTGCCAGTAAAAACATCCGTAGTTAAATTTAGCATGATATTATATTTTTTTTCTATTAATAATTCTGACTCCAATTAATCAATATTTTTCTTGTTGTAATAATTACGATTATTTAAATTTCTAAAATATCTTTTATGTATACAATTTCATTTATCGAGATTTACAAAATTCTTTATATAGACATATCTGTTTAAAATTCTTAGTTCAAAAAGTTTGACTTTTTTGGCTATTTCTTAAAACATGTTTGAAAACAACAGGAATATTTTATATTACTTTAAACTTACTTTTATATTTTAATTATTTTTTTAAAATGACACTAATTCATTCTCTTATTTATGAGCTATATATGAGATAACAATTTTTGAACTTCATTTCAAATAAGTAATGTAATTTTTAGCCAACCAGAAACATTAAAACATATTTCATTATAAAAAACTAGCAATACTTTATACTACTTCAAGATAAAAATAACTTTGTATTTTATTTAAAATAAATGACTTTTTTAAGGAAGTTCCTTATAATTTCCCTTTTAATACTTGAAATAAACTCTTTAAAATACTTGAAGATAATATAATAAGAGTTTAAAAATGGTAATTACAGTGCGGAAGAATTGATATAAAAAATAAGTCCATGGAGTCAAAAGATTTTCCGATTGTAACACAAAATTTTCATTTGATGTTCTTTCTTAGTAATACAAAATAACCTGGAACAAAAATATATCAGATTCATGATCATACAATTAACAAAGCTTTAAAAAAGAAGATATGATGTAAGTAAGCATCAAATGCTATTTTATTTTGATAAATCTCTGCAGCAAATTTATGAAATCGTCAGCTTTCAGGCACATCATATCAGACTTTCTAACTGGATTAAAATTTTTGAGGGAAAAAAAATCTAAAATTATAAGATGAGTCTTTTTACGGGTTGTTAAGATTTTAGTGATATATAAAAATATTATCTTATTGTCGAATACTTTGATACTTAAGGAAATTATAAGAATCAATTTAATGTTTTTCACACATATGATTGAAAGCTTTCTATGGATTTAAACAATACTTTTAATTATTAAGGTTGTTATGAATCGAATACTGAAAGTTTGTAAGCGCAATATTGAAACCTTTTACTAAATAATGGTTCTTGAATGCCTTGAAACAATTTTGAATGGACAATTGATTTAATTTTTTTGGAAACAGATTTATAAGTTTAAAAATAAAAAATTACAAATTTATTCAGATATTAAAAAAATCTAATGCAGGTTTTTAACTATAAATTTTTTTTATTTCTGGTTATATCTGCGAAAGGATGGGTTCTTTTTGTTGTGTAGAATAGTAACTTTATATTTATAGATTGATACTTAAATAAAATATTTGATACGCCAAACCAAAAAAAGATATATTTGCAAGAATTAAATACAAGCATTTTGTTTTAAAATTATTTATATATATTTAAAATTTTTTCTTACAGAGAATAAATAACACTTAAAATCATCCTTAATCGACAAATTTTTATGCTATTAAAATATTTGATGAGTTCTTACCATTAAATTCAATTTTTGATCGTTTGAAAATTGCAGTTGAACTGTACTTATAATTAAATTTAAAAAATAATTATTCATCATCATAACAGATAAGAATTTTTGGGATTATTAATAAAAAGTTTTGGTTTGAATTTTGTAATTCAATTTGACAAATTATCCACATTTATAACTATCTTAAGACAAAGTATTTCAATGCGTAGAAGTAATATTCCAATCGACATAGATTTAAATGTCATATTTTTTCCCTTAAAATCAATTTTACGATACTCACAGTAAAGTAGAACGTATTGTAAGAAATCCAGCCGCATTCGAATAATATTTGTTTATTCAAAAAACCCGTGTTTCAGCTTTGTTTTGAGCGTCAAAAGACGAAAACATTACCAGAATTTCTCTCCTTTTCTTTGAAAACCTTTTGTTCAAATAATATAAATATTTAAGACGGAAACTTCCCATTTTGAATTCATATCACAACAGTGTACTCTGATAAGTTCGCTCTTGTGGAAAACTATATCTATTTTTGAAAGCAAGAACGACAGACATGTACTTGTTGTCATTCATCATGGATCTTTCCGCTGGAGAAAGAATATCGAGAGAAGGCAAGCTTTTGTCTAGAATGAAAAATTCAACACAGTAAGCTTGAATCAGAAGAGAGGTACAACTAAATATGGAAATTAATTTATTTGCATACGTGTAAAATGTAATACAGGTCGCGAGGTGATTGTGGAATACAATATTTTACTTTTTTTCGTACAAATAAGCAACTACATATATTCTTATTTTTAAAATTCTTGCCAATTGATTGTTGAGTTTTAAATATTCTACGAAATGAGAAGAGGAAAAATGATGTTTTCTTGATGTCAGAGAAAAGGTTTTTGAACATTTATTTCAATACTTATGCTAAAATATCTTTTGTTAAAGTTGAGCTTTGAGGCATAATAAAAATCAATAGTGGCGTACACAAGGGTGGCATTTAGGGATTGAATTCTCTTATAAGCCAACAGATTTTTATTTTTTACCATAGAGATTAGCCCTCGGCGCTTTCACATACTTGGTTTTAGAATGTAATCCCTCCCATAAGAAAGTCTGTGTACACTACTGAAAATCATGATCAGCATTTCTTCACATTAGTAAATTGTTCTAGAATTATTTCTATAAAATTTGTTTACAATAACTTGATATTTGTGTTTTACGAAATTGTGCATGATTTAGTTTCCCCCTCCCCCTACAAATATGGATATTATATTTGTGGGGAAAGAAACATTTTTATTTATATATTAGTCAGTTAAAAATATTAAGAAAGATATAAAGTTCTAGAATAATTAATATCTTAAGGATTACGAAGCAGAAAAGATGCGGTATACAAGATTAGAAGTCCTGATAAAATAATTTAAGCAAAGAGAAAATTACTCAGCTGATACTTCGTGTGATGTAAAATGCAATTCGAAGATATTTTGTCAGTTTTTAAATGATACTTATAGAATTAAGGGGACGCAATACGATTCAATTGACAAAAATCATTAAAAAAATCAAATTTAATTTTTTTTGTTTAAATTATTTTTTATATACTTTTTTATCCCCTGACAAAATTTGAAAGCTCTAAACTTAAAAAACACAGAATTATCATAGTTTTTGCGTTCGTTTTTATTCACATCCCTATGGTAAATCAAAGCTTTAAACTTACTTATCTCCGGAAAGATAAAATAACCAGTTTGTCTTCATTTAAAATGCTAAGGCTTTTTTTCTATTGTGCCTAATGCTTTGAATTTTTGTTTACCTATTGCTAATAGTACCTGTAACAAAAGTTGGTATGCAGTTTTGAATCAAAGCAATGCTTATTTATAAAAAATTAATTGAACTCAGAATTTGTACATTTTTAAGGAATTTTCAATAACCATTCATAAAAAGAAGGATTGTACAAATACGAATCATATTATTTCAAAACCAATACCAACTTTTGTTATACATAGTTTGACTTACTTGTATATCAAGTTTCATGCATGTACGTAAATTTTTGTAAGAGGAGTAGCATTTTAAAATCACTTCAAAAATTTTCAGTTTTTTCCTTACAAAATTAAATGGAAAATTTAGGAAATTTTGAGTACAAAATCTGTTTTACATAGAATACACACATAGGAGGCAACCAAAAAAATTTGAAAATCCTTAAATTAAAATTTTTTGCTTAAATCGTACCATGCAAATAATACATTAAAAGCAAATAATACATTTGCGACCGATAAAAATTAAAATTACAATCCAGTCAAAATATGTTTATAAATTTATGTCATAATACATATAAATTATAAGTACAAGTCTATCATGAATTAGATGAGAATGGAGCAAAGCAGGGTTATCAAACTTTTTCAACTCACGGAACCCCTAAAACAAGTTCGTGTTTTTGTGGAACCCCTAGAACTCTAGAAAGTATTTTCGTGGAATCCTACTCCACAAACACAGAAAAATATATCTTAAAATAATATTTAAAATAGATTAACTATAGATTAATGTAAAGGCAATTAAAAATATTGTATTTAAAATTTTAAAAAATGTAATCTACTTTTAATATAATTTACTTATTAATTGCATTATGTTTTGTAACTGGGACATGTGCTTGCATTTTTTTCACACAAACTCTGTCGAAGTTTAGGTTTATTTAGATAGACCACAATCGCAATACATATTTAGAGTTTCATTTGTTTCTAAACTTTGTTTTTGTAGCCACTCATATTTTGAAATATTTTTCACTTATACACATTGTTATGAATGACTTAAAATGTTTAGAGCTGTGTGAGAATTACTGTGTATTTAGCACGAATTAACAATATAAAATTTAGGAGCTGATCTTGCTTTAATTTAGGATTTTAAGATTGAAAATGTTGATAAGTTGTTCCCTCTCCTTTACTGTAGGTGTTTTTTCCACAAATAAAAAAGGTGCTTTTTCTATTAGAAAACTATTTAGTTTTGCAAGACAACGTACTAACGAATATAAAATTATTTCGTGGAACCTGGGATCGTAAGCAATAAATATTCACAATCTAGTAGGTAATATATATAAAACGTTTTAATATTCTTTTATTATATTATAATAAAGATTAAAAAGTATTATGTATAAATAATATTTTATTATGTATAAATAAAAGTTTTAGTTTAATTAAAGATAGGGATGAGCTTGTGGGCATATCAACTTCATAGAGAACGTGAATCCCTTTTGCATACATATTTATAAGTTTCTTTTCTATATTTTTTATTGTGACTCGTGGAGCCTCCTTCATAGAACCCCAGGGTTCTGGGGAGTACAGTTTGAAGACCACTGGAGCAAAAAAGAAAGCAAAGTTTTTAATGGAGAAAAAGAATTAAAAATAACGAAAAAAGCTTTTACTTTAAAACGCACGTTTATTATATATGAAAACAAAGTTTAGAAATTTCTCAGAATTCAAAACTTAGAACATTTAATACCATTCATTACTTAAATAATTTCATTCAAAATTTGGAATATTTAAATCCATACGGCAAACAGTTTAGTAAAATAAAATGAAATTTAGAGATAGATTGATGTCTTGGGTTATTTAATTGGAAAACTATTTGCAGTTATTTTATTTCATTGCTTGTTTAAACGTTTTCGAATATCACAAATATTAACTTACGGAATTTCGTAATGAAGGAAATCTGGCAGAAAGTTTATTTAATGTATGTTTGTATTAAAGATTACTTGAAATAAATTTGTATTTTTATTCAAAGACATTAATTCTTATATTACTTTAAACATTTCTTTGATACATAAATAGAACCTTTAATTTAATAATTTTCAAATATGAAATATCAATATAGCAGCATAATTTAGTTTGAATTTTTCCAATAAGATGCATCATATACGAGTACAATACTAAGCAATGGAATTATATTGAAATTATTGAAGAATTTAGGTTATTAGACAATCATCCACAACTTTTCTGTTAATAGAATACAAAACTGAAATAAAATATTTTTAAAATAATCAAAATTCATGAAGAATCAGTACTGAATGCAAATTATTAGTATTTTAGTAGTTTTGGTTACCAATGACAACCACTAACAAAAAAATAAACAGAATTTTCTTTTGGCTCGAAAGTTATTGAGTCTTTACATATAGTCCTTGTAAACTAGAATAATAATAAAATCAGTAAGCACCCTAATAAATATTAATTCTGGTACAGTAAAATCTATTACATAATTAATTCCAAACACGCGACGTAATGGATGGAAATGATTATTGAGTTATGCGTCAGAAAATAAGATAAAATAGACAGGGAAAAAACATTGAACGAGAAAAAAGGAGTAATGTCACGTATTATTGTCAGAAAAAGGAAACTAAATCAATGGATCTGAAAGTAAAGTCATAAAATAAGATTGGTTGCGATTGTGTAAAAAATTCCAAAAAGCTCCAGATCTCAAGAATGGAATTTGACAAACTATGGACATATTAGTAGCGAAATCAGGTTTTAAAATATGAAATAAAAGTATTTTTTTAACATGAAATATGATGTCAGTAGGTACATGCAAAATTAAAACCCTTATTTCTACGTATAGTAATATGCCTTAGATGAATCAAATGGGATAAATATTGTTGTTTCAAGCTTGTGAAATACAAAATTTCATTCTTTTTCCTTCTGATTTGTGTCATAGAAGATTCAATTTAGCATTATTACGGATTGCAATAGGATAATAGTTTTTGAACAATGGATTTCTCCTATTCCTTTACGCTGCAAAGAGGCTCAATCCTTAGATATATGCAAAGAATGCTGTGTAATTTGAAACTTTTTAACTTATAGCGTTAAATAAATACTTGAAGCATACTAGGTGTCTATAGACTAAAAAATATCTAACTATTTTAAAATTACAGCAAGAGGTTCTTGAGGGTTAAACTAAAATAAATATAATCAAATTTTCTTACAGTTCTGTTTACACAATATTTTTCATTAATTTTAATTTCTTTGAATTTATTTTCCATTGCAGAAATCTGCAAAAAGCTATTGTGCGATTGGCAGTTTTAGTCATAATTATTCACCAACTGTCGTTTCCTAGTCACTTTTTTGTAAAGGCAGTATTGCCAGATTCAACAAGTGCACTTCGGAATTATAAAAATAGCTTTCAAAGAATCTTTGATTGTAGACCTTCACTCAAGGTATTTGTTCATAAAATTTTTTCTAATAAATTCCTGTTCATTGCGGAATTAAGAGCAACGAAAAAGCTAATACACTAGCTAAGAAAAGCACCTTGATAAAGCCTCTTTCATTTCATACAATTAAATTATCTATTAATCTGACCTTTAAGAAAATACTTAAGCAAAGTATGATCCAACACGCTATGGATAAGAGAGGGATGATGGGAGGAGATATCTGTTCCCAGCCTACCAAGAAAGACAGTGGTAGCTTTCTTTAAAGGTCAGACTGGACACGGCTATTAGCGCAACCTATCTACAGAATTGCAGCGGTGGATTCCCAAAATTGTGTTTTGTGCGACTCCGAACAGTCAATGATCTGGGAACATTTGAGAAACTATGTTGATCTTTCTTGATAAAAAGTACTGGAGAGCACGTGAACTCTATTGGCTTGGCGATAATGCTCAGCATTTGTAAAATAAATAAACTATATTAAACAATATCTGATGGATTGAGGTAATAGTTTTCTCTCAATATATAAAGCTAATTAATCAATGGAACATGTATCAAATTTAAAAACATTTTATAAAAGCAATTTTTTAGCAAGCAACTTATTTGCTTTTTATGTTGATTAGTGTTTTTAAGGAATTCTTTAAAAAATGTCCCTTAAAAAAAAACTCCCTTAGATATGTTACTGCAAATGAAATTCAAAGCTCAAAAATATTTTTGCCGTGAAGTTTTCCCTCGAAATATCTTAACAGTTAGAATTGCATTAAAGATGAATCAGCAAAAGTTTCTTAAAAATTTTCCAACAAGATTTAATAGAAAAAAATTCGAAGTTAGATATAAAAGTTTTTACGTCACTCTCATCCAAAAGTTTCAGAATTAGAAACGCAATTACATAGTTTCGGAAACTGACGCTTTCTTTTCACTCTCTAGTTTATCAAGAAACTAAACCTTTAATGAAATCGAAGACCATGGCCTGCATTTAATTGTATTTCTTCAAGTAAAAGATATATATTTTTTTCTATCTTCGACTCGCTATCTCAGTTTTATAAGAAATTGGAAAAAAAAGACTAGAAGTCACGGAATTTCCTTTAAGTGATGTTAAAAGAATAATTTTTACCATTTCAAAATTTTTTTCTCTTTTTTTCTAACTTTTAATCTATTTTTTTTATCAGTTAAACGGTGTATAAAGTGATGGCGGAAATTCCAGAACTGTCGGAATTTGATTTTGAGCTTATATTAACATTTTATTTTGTTGTTGTTAAACTAAATTAGTTTTACTTAATATTAAAGCCATTTATTTGTACAACTATATTAGTGTATTTTATATAATACAAAATTATAATTAAATAATTTCAAAATGAAAGATGTGTGTTTTAACTAACTGAAATGTACAGGGCTTTCAGAACTTACGTAACAAAGTTTAAGAGACGTTAGACTACATTACACCAAGTATTTAATTTTGGCATAGGAATGAACGAGTGACAGGTTAAGTGGCAAACACAAAACACGGGGAAGTGTAAATTGTTTATTTTACGCAGAAGGGCTTTTTTACAACAAATCTTATTATAATTCCTCAAAATCATATACAAAAACAGTAATTAATACTTGATAGCATTGATGGAGTTATATTGAAAGTTATTTCATACGTACAGGAAGCTTCTACGAATATTCGACGACTGTTATTCTACCATCAACCATTCTGTCAACGCTGCCAAGTATTTTTCAATGTTTATGAATACAATTTTGGGCAATTTATTTGAGCACTTCTGTAATGAAACATTTATCACTGATGTCACAAAAGAAAATTTCCTATTTTTTGTGTTTGTGTCTCTACATGCTACTTTTACCACATGTTACTTTGCAAAAGAATTTTAGTTTGGTGTAGGATCCTTTAAAAATTGTCCCACGTGTTCAAAACACCAATCCGATTACTTGTAGACAAATGATTGGTAGCAGTTTTGTTTACCTATTACGTTCTTATCAATAATAAAAGGTAAAAGAAAAAGAATATGTTGTGTTACGAAGGTGAGTCGGAAAATAAGTTTACCCTAGGAAGCCCTCCAAGAAAAACTCAGGGCTTTGCAAACGGAAGAAGTATTTTACGACTGTGGGTGAACGACGAAACTGCAGGTGAACGCGCAAGACACCGATACACCATCGAGTAGAGGTCAACCAAGATCAAGTAGATGAATTCGGTAAAAAGTGAGCTGGGTTTCTCAGATCTGGAGTTCTGTTGTTGGATGACGATGCGGGACCACAATCGGTGATGACAATGCAAAACCATATTGCAACTCTTGGTTGGGAGTGCCTACACCATCCGCCATACAGTCCTGATCTTGCACTAAGTGACTTTCATCTGTTTCCAGCTTTGAAGAAGAATCTCGCCGGAAGGCACTTTGGAAGAAACGCTGAAGTCAAACAAGCCGTTAAGCACTTTTTCCATAAGCAGAACCCTGAGTTTTCCCTGGGGGTCTTTTTGAAGCTTATCAAGCGGTATGACAAATGACTCAATGTACTTGGTATTAACGTGGAAAAATAAAGTTATGTCTTATCTTTAATGTCTCATTCTAAGATTTGTCTTTCATACCCAACTCTGACCACAGTCGACAAACTTATTTTCCGACTCACCCCTCGTAAATGCATAGTACTTATAAATTTATAGAACATGTCACACATTCCCATAAAAGCATTTTAAAAATATGAAAAAATTTGAGGTAAAAGTGTTGTTGCTTATGCCACCTGATCGACAGTAACATCAGATCAAGGTCCACGAAATTCATCGCGGCTAAGAGCTAGAATTTTACGCCAGTCGTTAGCCTTAGCTTTGAGCCCTATTAAGGTGACAGCACGATTTTGCTCGTAGTTCATATTACTTACATTTATTATCAGAAATCTTTTAAACCAGAGTTTGAAAAAGCAATACAATTAATGTAATTTAAAACACTTGAGAACTATTTAATTCTCCTAAGAAAACAAATAGCGTTAGGTTAATTAATATGATTTTAATCTACAATGAAACAGTTTGACATTACGATTGCTTCTAAGACAGTTAAATGACATCGTTAACTAGGAATGAGAGAATCGCTTATCTTCTCACTTCAATCTGCAATAGTGAGAATATATCTTTGATCTACACGACTGTGATAATTACGCATTTTAAGCCACTCAACTGAATAGAAGACAGGGTATGGCAAAGGCCATTAATGGAATCATGATATGTGACAATGATGTTTTAATCGGTGTTATAAGCTAGAAATTTCGCCATAGATTGAGATTTCCTTAATATTGTTCACAAAGGTAGTTATATCTTTTTGAATCTGGTACAAATATGACTGATACAGTTCTAGAAACTATATGTAGTATTAAAATATTTTATAAATATTGTCACAATTATGTACCTGCTGTTACTAGTTTATCTAATAGGCAACTGGTAGATAAAATACGACAAGTATGTTTCGAAAATCTGCAATAAGAGACTGTTAGCATAGGCATGTAGTGATTTATGATATTTTGAAATGTTGTTGGCAGATAAGACATAAGAAAAATATTTAATAAAATAAATTCCCATAAAAAATTTCTAAAATTCTTTATCATGTTGATAATATCTAGAATCACCTAAACAGTCACTGATGTGAAATGTTTAAAGTATATAACAATATTCAACGAAATTTAATTTTTATACAGCCGATTGTAATATTTCAGTACATATAATTGTTCTTTGTATGCCAGAAATTCAATAATGTCATATTTTTGACACATTCACTCGAGAACTTAGACCAAAAGTGAGAGAAAAAAAACTATTATTGTTATATTAACCTAACGTTTAACAGGAATAATGAAAACAATATAGTGTGTTTTTATAAATAATATTTTTCACTACCAAATATAGATACCATTTGCACAATGTATAGCCTCAAGGGTCAGTCTTTTATCCTACTGTGTATTCGATGGCTACATTGCATTACTAGAGTGAATTTAAAATTGCTTATTTTTACATACATTTGTTATCTGTGTTTCCCAATATTAATTACATTTTTCTCGCTCTATTAGGGTGTAGTATTTTCCCTTTCAGGCCGAGTATACGTAAATATGTAGTTTACATTACATACTGTGTGCTTACATTATTAGAGAAATAAATTTGAAGAAGAAACTACACATACAGATTACAATAAATTCATATAAAATTCAGATTAGGTTGTAAGTATTCTAAGGAATTGTGTTATGTATAGGTAAATTGAAATATTTTTAGAAACATAATTGTATTTTTTATTTCAAATTGTATTTTCTGACAAACATTCTGTATTATACAAATACATTACGAAAAATTATAGCAGCCGTCGGCCTGCTACAGTTTAGTTGAATCTTTCGGTTCCTTGAATGATGAACCATTCTAGAGCATAGGCCAATTTCCAGAAATATCGTCTTTATGACGAATAATTCAAATAATATAATTATAATAATATAATTTTAATAATACACGATCTAATTTTTAAAAAAAGCATGTATGTGTGTGTTCTGACATAATCTATAATAAAAGATATGAAATATTTCTCAGATGAATTTTTGAATTACTGTTTCTCTCGTATAGCAATTATGGATGACTAATAGGTGCAGATAGGTGTTCACCTTTCAAAGTTGAGATGCTTGATGAGTACGTGATACCAAAAGTACATTAGCTAAGGACTAAGATATTGTATTAGAAAAATGAAGTTTTCAACTGTAAGAAGGCAGTTCACATTCATAAAACTTTTGGCTAACAAACTATTTTTCTATTATTCTTCTATTTATTTACCGTAAAATACGGCGTATAAAGCACACCTATACTTTCAGGATACATTTTTAATTTTTTTGGTATGTTCACCGTATAAAGCGCACCCTCTTTTTTTTACGAAGAAATCTTAAATGTTAGTATACAATGCTCTTATGTTTGAATTCATTTATTCGAGGTATTATCCTAGACCTTTGAAAAAAAAATAGAATATTTCTAGAACTACAACCCTTTTAATTCATAAGGACTGTCATTTCTTTTAAATAAACTAATAAAATAATGTGTGTAGAAATAAATTTTTTTATCTTCATCTCTTTTGTTATTTTTAAAGCTATTGCTTTTACACCTGGCGTAAGACGTGCATCGTTAAACTTCGATCTTATTTTTTGCGTTAAAAGTGCCCGTCATACGCCGGAATTTACGGTAAGTATTTGGATTGGAAGGAGTTTGTTTAATGTGGATGCATCGTTACACTGTTATTGCTCTCCAAACATTTACATTAGCTTGTTACACATTGAAAATTTTCTGTGAATACTTTCATGCCTCTTCTAAAACTTCTTCAACTTCTGTACAAGTTGTATGATTACGTAGAAGATATTTATCAATTAAAGACTTTCCAATAAACGAAACAGATGCCCTGTCGTTTATCATACAGCCCTATTATAAATTTTATATTTGTATAAAATGAACGTAAAATCTTACAAAAATGGAAAATTGAAACATTTTGCATTGATATATATATATATATATATATATATATATATATATATGTAATGACTTCTTCTAACTCTCTTTAACTGTACCCCGTTAAATCATTTCCTAGTTCTTTCGCATCTTAATCTAATTGCTCGCGCGCCTAATCTTAATCGTAATCTAATTGCTCGCGCGCATAATCTTAATTTTAATCTTAATCAAATTGCTCGCGCGCGTCGTACGACCTTCACCGCCAGTATAAAAACTCGGGGCACACGGTTACGCCGCTTTTTTTCGCTTCTTGTCTCTTGTCATCATGTAGTCTGCTGCAGCTAGTGTTTGTGTATTGTGTGTGTGTCTATTTGTGATTACGTACATCTATGTGTCGTCCTTGTCTTGCTTAAATGTTTTCAAGATGTATAATAAACCGATTTAATTAGCCTCAAGAATGTTTCTTCAATATCAGTTTAAAGAATCCATTCCAACGAATATCCATTACAACATCGTCGTATTACATATATATATATATATTTATATATATATTTGTTATTGACACTGAATACAAAATATTTCAATTCCAATCAAACAGAAAATATACATGTTATCTAATGCGTTACTAAAAATTTTGAATATGTATGTTAATAATTTCTGATGTTTGAAAACGATAACTAACTATACCAAAGAAAGTAAAGTAAAAGAAACTTTAGTTTCGAAAACATTTTCTTAAAATTTTTTTCTAACTTTTTTAAAAAAAAGATATTAACTATCAAAGATTGACTCAGAAATACATTTAGCGGAAACCTTTCTAGCTAAGGAATTCCGATAAGCGTTTTCATAAAATATTAAATGTACACATAATAAAAAGTTGTGCAAGATTATGATGTGATGCTTGAATATTTTATGTGTTTCACTAAAATAACTAGAATTACTTTTTTATTTCAGCCTAAATCGGTATTTATGATGTGAAAAAAATACCACGAAACAAGCAGTATTATGTGGTGAATTAATAAGGAGTACTCAGATATAAAATACTCACACGTTAAGCGTCAGGCATTTTTTTTAAATAAAATGCAAACTTTAATTATCACCTTGTTTAAATTTCCCTTACTATAAAGCAATTAACAATTGCATTATTTGTTTCTAAATTCCTGAATATTTGATAAAAATAATATAAATGAAAAAATAATCCATTTTGGGATTTATTTCTTCTTTATATAATTTCATAATGAATGGGATACTATTTTTCATGATTTCTCCACATATTAACCATGTTTATTTTATATATGATTTTTTTATTATCTGTTATATTTTTTAATGATAAGTAATACAAATAAAACAGCTTGATATACATTACCTTTAACATATTTTGGGGGAAAATGCTAACGCAATATTTTTATTTTTGTGGTATAATCTGTGCGAATTTTAACACGAAACGCAAAATTTATGTGTGGTATATAATGTGAAACAGTCATTTATGAAATTCGCGACAGGTTTATATTTCTTTTTGTAATTGTTTTCTATGAAACTTAAATATTTTTTGAGGATTTCAAATTTTACTTAGTGTTGTAACAAGAAAACTCTTGAACAAAAATGTAAAAATTAATAAATAAATAAGAAAAAATAAAAATAAAAATCAGAAAATATTTAACTTAAAGTTTATAATTATATGATGATTGAATCAACTTACTATTCAGTAAATAAATTATACATGAAATTTTTAAGTTTATTTTTTCAACCAACTGGCTAGAATATCTTACGTTTATATTGGTCTAGAGAATTATTTTTTTGTATCTAGATTTTCAATTGTTTTACGTGTCTTTCTTCCGTCAACTTTGACACATTTCAACTTGAACCACATTTGTTCACATCAGTACTTAGGTTTCAGTAACTATTTGATTCATTTTTCTTTCTTAACATACATTTTTTTAGCATATTTTTAGTGAGAAAAAACAAAAATAATTGAGGAGTTAATGCTATATTGAATCCATGAAAAACTAATTTTAAATCTGGATTATATAAGGGTAGAAAACAAAAATTCTAATTAAGTAACTTAAAAACCCTGTTTAATTAATTTAAAAAATAAAAGACAAAATATAGAAATTCTTCATATTTACCTTTATATTGATTTTTTAATCTAAATATTACAGAAACTTTTCTACTTTTGTAACCATACATAGATGACTTTTTGAATAGCTATCATGATTTTAGAGTAACATATAATACTAAAATTACGAGAAAAACATATAAGGTCACTCTTTTCTTACCGTATATTATCAACAAATTTTACAAACTCAAAAGGACTGAATTTGTTAAGGAATTTCATTTAAAATTACTGTTAGTTTGACCTGAAGTCTTTAATTAGATTTATTTTTCAAAGGGATTAAATTTAAATTAAATTCAACCTTCCAACGGAACATTTAAATACTTTATTGAAAACAGATTGTAGGATTATGAAATACAATATAGAAGAACATTTATTTTAAGTAGATTAAATATCATTCTTTTAAAAATGGTGTACATAAGGATACTAGGATACTGAAACCATTAATAAATTTACCCTGGTAGTAAAAGGAAAAGGACATGTTCGCCTCTAGTTTCCCAATTTATCCATAAAATCAATATATATTCGTAGTATTTTATCAACTTCCAACTTGAAAAAGTTCAAAATTTAATCAGCGTTTGAATGATAAAAAATCTTAACTTAATTATATTTTCAAATGACGTGGTCTAGACAGTTGAAAAGCAATATTGTAAAAGCTCAAAAGAAAAAATAAATATTCTCTCTGTTTTCCTTCAGAAGTGAACATTATTTTGATAAGGAAAATGAAAGGAATTTGTTTTCATTCTTCTCGTTATTTTTTTTAATTCACACATTATTTTTCATTCTGGTCTCTGTCTGTGTATTTTAAACTGTCATATTCACAGTTTAAGATATTTTTAAAAGGGCAGTAATAGAAAGAGTCATAAGTAAATTAAATTTATTCTTGTATTTTTATATGGATTCTTAGATGAAAAATATAAAAAAACTAAGACTAAATCCACAAATTCAATTTTTTTCGTAAAAAAATTATGATTAGATACTGAGAAAAAGAAGAAAAAAAAACTACCCAATTTTTTTTTTTTATAATGTATTAAGTCATTTGTTCACTTAATTAAATCTCCAATAATTACCGGTTTTACTCGCTTAATAAGGCTATTTAATGGTATTTTAAACTGCCTAAGACTGATTATACTCAAATCTGTACTTGGGCAGAAGATTAAAAAATATGTAATAATATTTTTTCTTCATTTTTATGAATTTTTTTCTCAGCTGAATACAGACAATTGTTGCACTTTGATAATTTGACCTTTTCGAAAAAATAACTTTTTAATTTTTTACGTTTTTCTTAGATCATTATTTATTTTCCATAACACAAAAATAACTACACTCTTATTTGTTTCATTCGCATAAAAAGAGTCTTGCACGCTGAACTTTTGATCCGAAAAAGGTTATTTTATATCATCTAGTATTAGAAAAGTTATCCTATCTCACAATAAAAACAAATATCAAAAGCTAAAGCAAACTTTTTAATTTGGGTATATCTGGTTTGGGTATAGATCCAATATTGTATTTTAAGAACTGGAACATACCATGTGCTCGAGAGAAGTATTTTTGGCACGAAATGAATTAGATAATGTAAAAAAAAGAAACATTAAAAAGTTTGGGACTAAATAGAGAAAGGACCAAAAGAATACTGAATAAAAAAATAATTTTAAACTAACGAAATCGATTTCAAAAATTTACCATGACGAATATTAATGTAAGATTAAAGTTTCATATATATTTCTCATTTATAAAATAATTTATAAGAAGTAATATAAAGGTATCCATTATTTGTATAAGTTTCGTATTCTGTATCTTTTGAAAAAGTAGCTATAAAGAGTCATGTTAAAAGAAATAGCTCTTACAAAGTATTTGATTTATAAATTTGTAAGAAATTTTTGTGTAGAAAATTCTTTTTCTCTCTCTCTCAAGGTCTTTTTTTATAAAAAAAGCAAATAATTTTTCGAAACAGTTTTGTACCTTACAACGCATTTTCTAGATATAAAGCTGAAATTTTGAAAATTAATGCATTCATAATCATATAAATAATCTGAGCGTATAAGAATTATGAATCAGAATTTTTGATGTAAAGAGAGAGAGAGATATTTTCTTCCAAAGTTAAAAATGTCTAGATTAATATAATATCGAAACGGGGTTTAAAATATTTTCAAGAATTTCATTACCTAGATGCTGTAAAAAATGTAAAATTTCCAGCAACCAGAATCTTAAATTTTACGTAAGTATCATTTATACAGGCTTTAAGAATGTATGTTTTAAATTGTTTTTTGATATGTCGTCTTTTTAATTTAAAATGGAAGCTTTATTTATTTCCCCTCACATAAATTCATATTTTGGAAAGTTATCATATATAAGCAGATCTTTAAAAAGGCTTACATTTAAACTGGTACATTTACGTATTTAAATGCACGCATATTTATTATTTATTTATGCACACTGTGACATTAAAAACGCAGTGCCAAAAAGAAAAAAAATCAGAAAATTATTGAAATTTCAGGGTAGGCGCACATCACCGAGTAATGCAAACGCTGTGAAATGCGCAGCTCTCCGACATACTTTGAGTAGGATATAAGAAAAGGAACATATGAGTATGGCGAATACCAATACCGTTATTTCAACTACGGAAATCATTGTGGAAATTTTTTCCTCGTCTTAGAGAATAGGTGCAATAGCAGAAAATGCCAGGTTTTTGCCAACGGAGGCAGTAAGTAGACAGACGATTTACAAAAGGCTTGATGATTGAACTGAAAAGAACAGTTTGGTCTATATGCCAAATCTCCACTGACATCCACCTGGACGCTTTCATGGTACACAGGCTGTGATAGAGATGGTTGGAATAAGGAAATGTGACAAGAGTTTGAGAGATGCTGGTGTGGCTAGAGCAATATCAGCCCTCATGGTCGATGCATACAGCAACAAACGGGAGAGGTCCTTTAAACCATTTCCACCGCCATATTGTAGGAGATGTGCAGGACTTCCCTGGTGTTCCCACATCAAATAGTAGCATTACCAATGGGTTGATTGGTAGCGTTTTGTACTCATGACCCTCGTTAAGACTGTCATTGACCCAACTACACAAATGACTCCAATTGCAGTGGCGTTAAGTTAGAGAAATGTGATCGACGGAATTGCACAGAATCGTGTTCCGAGACGAGACACATTTTTGCTTGTCCTACGATAGTGTTTTTACGAGTATGGTACTGATGTGGTGAAGGGACCAATGTGACCACATCTGTAGAAGGTCCCACTGCGGGACAACGAGACATCCTGGTTTGGAATGTCTTTGCGTACAATAGTAATTAAACTATGATTCATATTCGGGGCACTATGGCGGCCAAACGATTTGTTAATGATGTGATACTGCCAGTGATATTCCTCTATCTTTGGTGGGTGCTTGATGTTCTTTACTGGCAGGATAACACTCGATCGCCCATAGTACGCATCAGCCAACGTACTTTGCAAGATGTACAGAATAGGAATGTGCCTGGCCACCATTTTTCCCTGAACTCTCAACAATTGAACACATTTGGGATATTATTGAAAACTTTTTGTGTTCAGAAAAGGAACTGTGGCAAATAATTGACAGAGAATTGGAGAGACATTTCTCATCATACAATCCGTACTCTTAATGACTCTGTACCTGGTCGTATTGCAATGCACTTTGGTTCTACGATCTACTGATGTTGTCTCTGTATGTCACAAGTATTATTTCAAAGTAAATGTCACTTATATTTTTTATTGTTGTCTCTTCCTCTTTGCCAAATTTCTTCACATTTTGGTTATTCATTTGCTTACTTTTTTAATGCCATGAAGTGTATGACTAAAAAGTTGTATGTATATACAAAGTCTGACACACACAAAAAACGAAACTAAGTGCGTAGCTTAAAAAAGAGGGGAGTTGGCAACAACTTTTTTGAAGGTGTCATCCTACACGCCTCCTCTATCCATATGGCCAGTTTTGTCTTAATCGATCGTGCCAGTTGATTTTTAAGCGAGAAATTTTTTTGACAAAAATAGATTCTTCGAGGTGTATCTGGAACAATCTACAATTATTTCTTGACGAGGTACTATTGAAAACTTCTAAAATAGTTTCACTGCCTGTATTAAGATGATGCAGGGACACCGCAATGGGATCAAAATTTGACAGCGTTTGTTCCTTTCATTTGCCTTATGGTAGGGGTTTTCAACCCGTGGGTCATGAATGGCACGATGAAAGCATTTTAGCAGCTCCTCATTTGAATATGAAACAATTAAAAAAATGCCTTGTCTGCTTTTTATCATGAAAAATGCCATTTTTTCTTAATATTCTTGATATTTAAAACATTTCATTGATGTGTTTGATATCCATTTGAGATAAAATGTGGTGAAAATGACGAATTTTCCAAAAATTTCAATATATTAAAAAAAAAAAAATCAGACAATGCAAAAAATCTCGAAATTTTTTTCGGTGGCCGAAAGGTACACTTTGAGTTTTAACATGTTAGCATTTTAATTCGACTTCCATTAACTTTTTTGAAACCGATATATATATATATATATATATACAAATATGTAAACACCATCTTTGAATCAGTTGTAAAACACACTTTCCATTTTTTATAATATTTCCTGATTACAATAGTTTTTTGACATTCGTGTGGCCACTGGGTATACAGTGGTGGGCCTGTGAACCATTGTAAGTTTATTAAATTGAACCGCGAGCGTGAAAGGTTGAAGCTATCTACCTTATGGGATACTGTGACTACAGATTTATATTACCGTGTTAAATATTTGTGAGATTTTTGAATTTATGCTACTGTAGAGTTGTAAGTGTTTTATTTCTTTATTTTAAGAAAATCATTAGTGATTGGTTGAAAAACCCAACCTGCCAGTTTAACCGACTTTTCCAACATTTGAAAAATGATCAACCACGTTAAAAATATATGGAATATTTTTTTCTATTCAGTGATTAATTTCATTCTAAACAAAAATAAAAATTAAAACACTACACGATGAACAGCATATTAATTTTGCTTTAAGCATTTCAATCAATGTTTGAACTCGTCGCAACTGTTATCTATTGAAAGGTTTTGTTTTTATTTTAGTATGTTTTATTGTACAATGTGTGGAGCAGCTGTATATGATAAATTGAGATAGATCTTTTCAAACTGTTCTGTGTTTATTTAATTACTATATCATATTACATTAATTTTCCCGTCTAGTGGAAATGACTTATATTTATTTATTTTGTTACACTGCACAATTCCTTCAGAGAAATCTCTCATTAATAAAGATCTTAATTCAATCTAAAGGATTGGACAGAATTTTTCGAAATTTATTATCACCGTAACTTAATTTAGAAAATTCCGTTACATTACTTCGGGTGTGTAAAAAGAGAATAAATGAAAGGAAGCATTATTTGACGATTTTTTTGAAAAATGGATATTTAGTTTACATCATAAGTTATAATAATTTACAAAGTTTCTTATTATTAGTAACATTACCTTGGCATTCTATCGAATGGATGTAATAAACGCACTTATAAAAATGATTACACAGAACATTTTATGATATAGCTTTTATTTATATTTATCATAACAATTTAAACATCCTTGTTCAAATTATTATGATGAACATTTCATTGGTGTTAAAATAGTTTTTGAAGCATTTCATTACGCATACATTACCTTAGAATAGTATATATTAAACGTTATATATATAATATGCTTAATATATCTTAAATAGCATATAAACAGATAATCATCAGGACGCTTAGAATTGATAGTGTGTTTAAGATGATTTTGAGTTACTTCAATTTATAGAATTCATATTATTCGAATATGGAAGACCACAAGAGATTGAAATTCCTAAGTATTGTTTAAGTTCAAAGAGCTTTCTTAGCCTTAATTTATAGAATAGAATTTCCACAATTAGAATAGCTATATTAAGAAATAAACATTCTAACGTTACTGCTATATTTGATTGCACTAATGTCTATGAGACATATTTTGATTTATACTTAAATTAAATACCTCTTTCTTTAGAATAAGTTTTGCCATGTGTTTTGGTCTTGATATTGCACTAGAACAATATACATGGTTATGCATATCAGACAAGGACTTACGGGTTTATATCTAAGCTAGAGGTTCATTAACCGAATTTATACACCTCTGTTTTGAAGAACATTGATGTTCAATTTCTTTTGAATACAATACCTAACACCACTTAATCTATTATGGAATCACGACTAAAGTTCCGCTGAACAAGGCTTGTTATCTTAATTATCTCAGTGATTATTAAGAACCTAGTGCTTCAGCCTTTTGGTATTTCGTCCCCTGTAAACATACAAAGTTTAAATATCCATTCCTTGTCAGAAAAATAACAAAATTATTGATTGCTTTCAAATTTTAGGTTCTGTTGTAGTAAATAGATATGTAACTTTATAATTATATGACTTGACGATTGTTGATAGAACCACGACTCAACCTGCAAGAACCAGCCTGCAGGACTAGCCTCCTCCCCCTGCAAAAGCCAGGTTTAGGGCCCCAAGCCGAATCTTACAAAGGGCGTTAGTCTGGCTTTGTACCAACTAGAATCCAGGGCCCCCGCGATGCGGTAGTGTGCGGTCACTTAATTCACTTCTTGGTTGGAGCATTGCCATCCCTGAGCTCGTGATTGTAACACCTGGACAATTACGGTTCTTTTCTATTTGAAAAACTATTTTTCAGTAAGGGCTTATTAGTGTACATTAAATAAAGATATGCACTAAATTGTTTAAAAAATGCTCAATGTTTAACAGATAAATTTCATACATTGCACATACTATAATACAACATATAGATAATCAAACACTGGTTTGAGAATATAATGCAATGCATTAATATTATTTTTAAAAAAAATGTATCAGTACTCAAAACACAAGATCTGGAAAATTTTATTGTTCTTTAGAGATCGCTATTTTAAATTCCTCATAACTTTTAATATTTTCTTTCTCTCATCTCCATTTCATTATACATATTCAGCAGAAAGATGATCCAATGCCTTATACAATACATCCATTTAGATATGAGATTATTGTATGAAAAATTACGGTTATAACGAAAAGACGTTAGTGTTATTTAGCTTCTATTTAGAGTTAAGAGTACATTCGACCATAAAAAAATAGCATTTGGAAGTCTTCCAACTCCGTTAGAGTCTCAGTCATATATCGTAAACCGATGGAATTCTTAGTCATTGGGTTGGTTTTCCATTTCCTCTTTTTATCTCGGTATTATCCTAGAAAAATAATATTTGTTCATCATTTTTCTGTCTCGTTTGTGATGCAAATAAGAGTACTGCAATACGATACTTATTTATTTTGGGTAAGTTTGTATCATGCATGGTAAAGGTAAGTTTTCCTATAAAAATGTGATTCAATATGAGAAAAATAAAAGTAACGTGAAGGTTTTTATCCTAAATATCGTTAAATTGCTATTTTTTTTTTTTACCCACTACCAAACGAAAAATAATTTATTATTGCAAATCTTTTTTTTTTGGTAATTGTAGACTCAGTTTTAAAATTGATTACATTAAATACGATTACTGTGCTACACATATTACATTTATATTCATCTGTATTTCTTCCTTTTTAAAAGAAACTATTTCATTGGAAAATTTTAAGTTACATTTTTTACAACTCGTGTTGGAGAATATGTCTAATATAAGTCAATTTAGTGCCTTTAAACAATGTTTTGAAATTCTGACCACAAAAATTCTATTAATTGAGTAATCTAAGAAAAATCCTCATATGGTATTTATTTCTGATTTTCTTAAGCCATGAGAAAACCTTAGAAACATACTATAAAGGAAAAAAAATACTCATTTATAAAAGCATGATAGAGCATCCCTCAAAAAAAAAAAAATCACGCCGATAATTGTTTTTCATATGTAAGAGGTTTGAATTCATTTTTTGAATTTTTTCCCCATAAGTTTTCTTTATTTTGTAATTTAGCTGAAAATTTACAAAAATTGCAAAACATGAAAAGAAATATTTTACCTTAAATAAAAAAATGAAATTTTGGCAACATAACTGCTTATGGCACACGTCTAAACTAGAGTTAACACAGAAACACGAACGTAGAAAACAAATTATTGACAAGGACAAAGGATCACAGAGCCCTTCAGTAATAATTAATCAACTAAGCGCGATAGTTTGCAGAATGCTCAATTAATTTTAATTAATCTGGTCTAAAATTTTGAAAGTTTTCATAATTTAATACATATTGAAACTTTTAAGAGCTTTCCTGAAGTAAAGTACAGACTTAATTGCATATGTTTCATTTTAGAAAATAATAATCCAATCTTTTAGGCAAGTTATATAAATTAGAAAAAAAAACTATAATGAATATAAAAAAGGGAAAAAAGTTATTTTTACGTTTTTTGACATAAATAAAAAAAATCAGTACTTTTCATGCTATTTAAAATTTTTCAGTAATTGAATTTTGTACTTCATTTTAAAATTATTGTAAAGCATATTATTAAATGACAATGTTCGAAATTGTTTCGGGTTAATTATTTTTTATGTCGATAACTTAACTTTACAATTTAGTTTTTTTGAAAGCAACTATTTTTATAAAGGTTTAATTTTTAGTATTTATATCAGAAAGAAAGAAATTTTAAAATAAATTGTGAAAATTCTCTGTATTCAATAAACTAGGTGCTGCTCAGAAAAAAGTCTAAATTAATTTGAGTGTGTGTTTATCGCACTATAAAGCAACACGAGGGCTTATAGAGAAATATCTCGTAATCATGAACCACGGTCAAGGAAACACCTAAATTGGCTACCCTCTCTTCAAACTTCCACTCCACGCCTTGGGAGGCTTCAAGTTCCTAGACCAGCGATACTCAGCCTGCCGCCCGCCGGGCTTTTCTGAGTGGCCCATTCATAGCTTACTGCACTAAAAAAATCACTTATTTAAGAAAAATTTATTAAAAATGTAGCAAGAAATTCCATTAATCAAGCAATCAGATCCACCAATTTGTTGTCGATGTCGTACGGGTACGAACTGCAAGAATTTTTTTCTCTATTTGTAACTGTAACGGTTAGTAATAAGAAATAACAGTGAAGTAGCGAACTGAACTGGAGTATTGACTATTTTCTGGGTAAAACTGGGTTTTAATTATATACAAATAATACTGATTTGAGTCTGGAATTAAGTCAAAGCTCCTATTTGCTGCTATTCTGCACTTGATAAATTAATATTTGAAATAAAATTAGAGAGACTTTGTCAAAAGAAAAAAAAATCAAATTATCATACGGCATGGCAGCTTTGTTTGTATGACTGTAGAATATGAATTAGGAGCTTGATCATGGATGAAAAGGAAACGAAATTACCCTATAACTCAGTAAAAGATGCATAAAACTGAATTTTTAGCGCGTTTTTCACGTAGTGTAAAAAGTGCTATTAGGACGCAAATTTCGTCTTCGTCCTCGTCTTCATTCCATATTTTGTCGTACCTTTTTCTCAGCCAATAATTAACCGATTGACCTCGTGTTTTCGGCATTTGGTCGAATTTGTGCCCTAGATGAGCCAAATCATATTTAAATTTAATAATTAAAAATTTTTTTTTTACAAATTTTTTTTTTAAATTAAATTTTTTTTTAAGTACAGTATTATTTTCTGTTAGTAAAAAGTTCATTAGTTGCATTATTGTAAAATACAACATGTGAAAAACGCGCTAAAATTACTTGGCCATGCCAATGATTAATATCTTGTTTTAAATGTGATAGAGATTAATAAAGTATTAAAAGCCAAAACTGAGTTTTAATATTTTGATCAATTTTCCACATTTAAGTGTCCAATACTCCCTTGGCCTTATTCCTCCTTAATCCTCATATTGCGGCCCGGTGAGAAAAAAGGTTGAGTACCCTTGTCCTAGACAGATTCAACGTCTCTACACGGAGGGTCTTCAAACGCACTTTGACTCGAATTCGCGATTCGTAACTACTCTTCCAGGCTTCAAAAAATTAATACTTAAAATAAATTATAAAATGTGTGAAAGATATGTTAAAGCTTTTTTTGAATAACAGGATACGGAAAAAAAATTATATGTCTTCTTTTCCCTTCACAATATGATAAAAAGAAAAATGCACTTACACAGCAAAAAACACATTTAAAAAAAATTTATCTAATTTTTTTTCCAGTTAGTCAAATAATTCTTTTACTTCTACTACTAATTAAAATTTAAAAAAAAACGAGGTAAATCTTTAAAAATAAAATAATTATCATCTGCTTAAGATAAAAAAAAATCTTATTAAAACTCCTTTTTTGTTTCATTTCTTACACTGAAATCGAAGAAAATGAATTATTCCATTAGCAAGCCTCATCTTCGTTATGCAATAGGGAATTTTAACCAATCTCTATTTTAATAGAAAACAGTTTGATGTTCGGCCAGAAGCATCTATTTCGAGAAGAGTTAATGAATTTTCTGATTTCCATTAGAATAGCCGGATAAATTATTGATTCATCAGAAAGGAACTCATTAGCAAAAGCAGAGATAACCATTACAATCAAATTACTTACTGTGAATACATGATAAGAGAAATGGTACTGGATTCACATTTGAATGAGATTTTTTTTGGTTTGAATTAATGTCTCTATATACAGTTACACTAAGACAATTGGCAATGGATATTTTCTTTTTGTGTCGTGGTATAGATGAGGACGATATATGAACTGCACTTTCTTAACTTCTACACCACACCAAGAAGGCCTTGCATTTAGCCTATAGGTTCCCAACCTGTTTTGAACTAGCGCCCCCTTCTCTAGTAAATGTTTCGATACCGCTCTCTTTTCTAGTGAATGTTTCAATACCGCCCCTTCCCACTCTAGAGAAATAAGAGTAGACATAATTCATGGTGGAAACAAAAGCTAAGTTTAAAAAAAATATCCTATTACTAAAATAATATGTTTTTTAATTTCATTTTTTTCCTAAAGCCCCAATTTTTTTACTTGCGAAACTGAAATATCTATTGTCACAAATATATTTAAATGTGTGTAATATTATATATTTTAGTCATAGGTAGGATATATATTGTTGGAATGGAAACGCTACTGAATTTCTGCTTCATTTAAAAGAGTGGAATAAAAAAGTTTAAGCTTACCTGCTATAAAGACAGACAGGGGTTTTGATGATACGAAGTAATTCATAATAAATTATTGCTTTCAAAATAGATATAAATCGACAGTTTCAGCCTTTACAGAATCACGTTAATTCCTGGTTAATATATTTAATTATGTTTCTTGTGGATAATATAAGTATTGAAATGCAGTGGATGGAACATTTATTCCTACTGCTCACAGACAAAGATAACACGTGCACTACTGAAATTAAAATGCACTATATCATTCAATTTGATGTAGGTCTGAATGTAATGTAATCATTAAGTTTTCATCCACTTCCGAACTACTGAAATATGTGAATTTTCGTATATGTGATTTAGAAATCATTTAAATACAAACAATCAACATAAGGTAAACAGTATTAAAGTTTCCTTTTGTTAGTACATAATCAGCGTGTTTTTTTAGTCTTCCAAGTCTTTTCTTTTAATCTGCCCAAGCCCCTCCGTGCCCTCTCAACGCCCCCTTATTTTCTCTGGGTTTTTTACTGCCTCCCTGAAAGTTTCAAACGCCCACAAGGGGGCGTTATCGCCCACGTTGAGAACCTATGATTTAGCCTCTGTTGAGGCTCCATTATTTCAAGCGAGATCTTTGATGGATTTGATTTAAATGGACAAATAGTCCCTCTGTGAAGCAACGCGAGGGCTATTGACGACTGACCTCGAAATTTTGAACGACGCTAGAGTAAAGAGGACGAGACCTGAGCTGGGACCTACCGCACCAAGTATCCACACCACACCAATGGGAGGACTTTGAGTCTTGACAGATTTAACGAGCATCATCCTCATCTACACGGGTCTTCAGTGGTATTGGTTTCGAACTCGCGACTCGACAACGTCTGCCACGAACTCGCCAACTATAACCACTCGGCTACCACGGCCTGATCTTTGTTGGAATCAGGACTCGAAACTGCTAATTCACTCGAATTTCGTTAACCAATGTGTCTCGCAACTTTAAACAGTCAACTATTTTGGAGCCTATTTGTATGAGAAAATTTAAAATTTTGGTTTTTAAGGTTTATTTTATTCATTTGAGGAAACAAAAGTATGATATAATTTACGAAAACATAGGTATTTATCAAAACAATAATAAATACATTTCTGAATTTGAATAAATCAAGATATGTTGAATAATTTTTTCTAAAAACAGAAACAAATCTGACTCTCCATTGAGAATTTATTTATTTATATAATACTTTTTACAGTTCTTTTAAAGCTCAAAAAAGAGAATAAAGATCAAAGATTTTTCCTCTTTGAGTAGTTAAATAACAACAGTTGGTAAAATACATATAGAAATAAATACATCAAAATAAACGTAAAGCTAATAATAAAATTGATATTTATATACACATTATCTCATAAAATTGAAAAGACTTACGGTAAAATATTATTAGAATTATTTCATGGATTTTTTTTCTCCGTACGTAGAGACAAATACAGTTTTAAAAAAATCTGTTATTTGGCTCCCAGTACAGAATAAAAATTTCTTCCTATTACTATCAAGTCTACATTGCAACTAACAGTATAAATTTAATTCTGTACACACAGAGCGAGACAGAATTACCAAAATAACATTGTATGTAAGATTTCTAATAAGTTGTTGCTCAAAGAAGTTAAATATTATATTATCAACACTTGTATGAGATGAAATATAGTTATATTTTGAATATTTTCCCATGTTTTCATGAGTTACAGAATGAAAATAAAAGATTACGTAAAAAAGTTCACAAAATTAAAGACAATTTACTAACATTAAAACTACAAATGTACTTTATTACCCCCGACTTTTTAGGATGTATTTTATTATTTATTATACTTACGATAATACAAATTTCTTGAATCAGTGAATGAATAAATAATTAGTCACATTAACTATCTCTTTTTTGGAGAGATTCTTTTTAATCACCACAGCGGAATGACTTCTACGTGTAAAGGAAGCACGTCTTCTTTCAAGAAAATTGAATGAAATGCAATCGAGAGATAGTTAAAAAAAGCATGCACTAAAAGAAGTGAGTATGAAAAAATACGAATTAAAAAAAGTATTTCAACAGAAATTTGCTTATGCAAAAAATCAAACAAGAAATATATCAAAAGTAATTCAATGATATTTCAGTATGTTCCTTTTTAATACTTGGGATCTTAGGTTTAAAATCCCACACAAAAAGGTAAAGTAATACTGATTAGTGCAATTATATTCCTATAAAATCCTTTGATTAATGCTGAAATTTTGAAAAAAAATTGTGTTTTTAATTATAAAACGACTACTTTTTTTAAAAGTATTAAAAAAAATATATTTAAAATATTCTTTTCAGGAAAGAAGATCAGTGGAAGCATAAAAAATAATTATTTAAAAAAATTAAAAATAAATTATATACTTGAAATGAAATGTGATAAAATATTAAATATGTGGGTACTTTTTGTGTAAGCAATATTCAGTGCATTCGATGTCATAGGAGTTTCTAAGGCATTGTCAGTAAGCTAATTAAAATTTAGATTCAGCAAATTTTGTGCAGTTGTGTGTGGTTGATAAGAAGCTCTTTTAAATAATCTTCAAGGTGAGAAAAAAAAGTCATTTCAATGAAATAAAAACAATAAAAATAGAAATAAATGGGAAAAAAAGTAATGAGACAGTCTGTGTACTTGTAATAAAATATAATACAAAACACATACATGTTTCATTTTCTTTATTGCATCTATTTTATTATAAAAAAATACGGAAATATATTTCAGCAAAAGTAAATTGTAAAATGGGGTGTGAAATAAATGTTAAAGATCTTCAAACATGCTAGCTATATTTTCAGCGAAATTTTTGTTTTGCTAAAATAATTCCTGCCATGCAAACTAAACAGTGTTCCTAAATCAGAAACAATTGACTTACATACCCCTTTACTGCCAAAATCTGAAGCTGTGACCTTGCGCCACTCAACGTGGTTGACCATTGTTGATTTTTTTTCGGCCCGACTTAACTTTTCAAATTCAACAGTCACCGGTAAAACGGTGACCGTTTCATTTTTTCTAGTACGAAATCGAACTTGTTGATTAGCAACAGACAAAGACAACATTTTTAAGGTCTAATATTAATAAGAAATGCTCTACTATTTTGCTTTTTTATAGTTTGAAGTTTTCTAGGTAATTTAGAGAAAAGCGTGGAGCGAAGAAGATTGCGTCGGTATTGCGACTGCTTAACTCGATGGTTTGATGTTGTGTCAAATAGATGCACCCCCCACGTTAGCGGGAGAAATTGAGAAAAGGATGCTAGCCACCGCCATCTGTTGGACAAAAACGAAAATATGCTGAAGTTAGATGGTAAAATAATGACTTAAACGATTTAAAGAAACTTGCTTTTATTTCTGAGTTAAGAAAACTCTTCCCCCTTTTTTTGAAAAAACAGAGGCTGATGAGAAAAGAAAGAGTTAAAGATACATTTTTCAGTTTATTGGTCTGATTTAAAAGTTAAATCGCGTGCTCCAACTTTTGAAACCATAAATTTTTTTTTCACATGCCGATTTATTTTTAATTTTATGAGTATTTCTTTTTTACAAAGAGTTATTATTTCTTATATTTCAGTTATCATAATAATATATGAAATAGAATTTTTTTTATGTGTATGTTAAATCTTTCATTTTAATCTTTTTAATCTTAGTTTTCACAATGTTTTGAAGAATATCAAGACATATTGTAATGTTTGAAAGTTTGAGAGTAGGGCGGGGGGGGGGGGCGAATAGATTTTTGAAGAAATTTCTGAGTTTTTTTTTCTTCTGATAAATGTATATATATATATATGAATGCATTCTGCAGTAGATGTTGCAATGTAAAGGAGCATATTTTATGCAATTTTCTTATTTTTTTAAATATTTTATGTTACAACAACGTTTTACATTTTATGACTTTTGTCTAACATAAAATAACAAAGAAAACTTATAAAAGGATTTAAAAAACAAGTATAAGAATAAATGATTTAAATTTAACAAAAAACAATTTTGTTTTTGCCAGTCTCAACTGTCATTATCTAATTCTGTAATATATCGTATAGTAACTGTGAATATTTGTTTGAATATTTCTTCAAGTAACTGAGTTGTTAATTTGGTTGAGACTTTAATTTTCTGACTGATAATATCTTATTAAATGCGATACTCTGAAAATACTCATTTAGAACTCTATAATTCATTAAGGATCTCTAGATGTTGTGTGCAAGTACATGTGAGAAGAATGTTCATTATCGTCGCACTTAACCCCTTAAGCAATCAATTGTTTTGAACAAAATGTTTCAAAGAAAGAAAATTTTTTTTATTGCATATAATTAAGCATATTACTAAACAAAATGCGAAAATGGAAGAATCTAATTTTAATTTTTAATTTTAAAGTTTTTTCCCACTTTTTCAAAATTTTATAATTGTGAAACACACACACACACACACACACACACACACACACACACACACACACACACACACACACACACACACACACACACACACACACACACACACACACACACACACACACACACACACACACACACACGCACACACACACACACACTAAATCCAAAATATTTGCTTTTTATAAGTACACTCTGCATGCTAGGTAAAATGTTTCTCATATACCTTAAAAAAATTCTCTCATACTTAAAAAAAAAAATCTTGTTTGTACCTTTTTTCAAACGGTTGAGGATTTTGTGTTTCAGTGCATATGTACATGCACACATAAATTAAAGCATGATGTACTACTCAGTCTTATATTATAATGAGGACAGAGATAATATCGGCTTTTTTGGATTATCTTTCCATTTTTATTTCTTTTCAAGGCACATTGTTTTGCCAATCCCTGTTTTTTATCGAATATTTTCAAGAATCTAATTTACCGCCTTCACCACAAAGAAAGTCCAGGATAAGAAGTATTTTAGTATAATGGAAAAACTGCATCTCATAAAAACAGTAGCACTAATAATCTCACTATAAGAATTGAAAATATGTGCAAATCTAAGATAGAAAGAAGAAAATATGTTCCCGTACAGCGTATGGGCAGACCGGTAGTGGCTAGTTTTCGGTAGCCCGTACGGTGCACGGGCAAACCAATTAAAATGTTAAAGCAACACGAGGGCTATTGTTGATGGACCTCCAGATACGAGAAAATATATGAACAAAATAATTTGCTTTAATTTAGATTACTTTATTTAAAATTCTAATTCTGATTAATTTGCTATTGTTCGTTTTATAATGGTATGAGTATATTAATTTAACGGGAAAAAATTAATACTCTTTTCGCGATTTTGATCCTAAATACAATCTAATTCATAAGTTCCCAACCTTTTTTGAACTAGCGCCCCCTTTTCTCTAGTAAATATTTCGATACCGCCCCCTTTTCTAGAGAATATTTCTCGATACCACCCCCTTCCACTCTAGAGAAGTAAAAGTGTATATAATACATGGTGAAAACTAGAGTTGTTTTAAAAAATATCCTATTACTAATAGAATACATTTTTTAATTTAATTTTTTCTTATGCCCTAATTTCTTTACTTGCGAATCTGAAATAGCTATTGGCGCAACTATATTTAAATATGTAATATTATATATTTTAGTCATAGATAGTATATTGTTGGAGTTGAAATGCTACTGAATTCTCATCTAAAAGCTCTTCTTCATTTAAAAGAGTGAAATACAAGTTTAGCTTATACTTGTTATAAATACAGGCAGGAGTTTTGATGATACGAAGTAATTCATAATAAACTATTGCTTTCAAAATAAATAAAAATGGTCATTTTCGGTTTTTAAAGAATCCCACGTTAATTCCTAGTTCACATATTTAATTATGTTTTTTGTGTAATATATGTAATGAAATGCAGTGGACGAAACATTTTTGCTACTGCTCACAGACAAAGACAACACGTGCACTACAAAAATTAAAATGCTCTATATCATTCAATTTAATGTAGGTCTGAATGTAATGTAATCTTTAAGTTTTTCATCCACTTCCCGAACTGCCGAAATATGTGAATTTTTGTACATGTGATATAAAAATGATTTATATACATACAATCAACATAATCTAAACAATATTAAAGGTATCTTTTATTAGTATATAAACAGCGTGTTTTTTTAGTCTTTTTAGACTATATTTGGTTAATCTGCCCAAGCCCCTCCGTGCCATCTCAAAGCCCCTAATTTTCTCTGGGTCTTTTACTGCCCCCCTGAAAGCCACAAACCCCTACAAGGAGGCGTTATCGCCCACGTTGAGAATGTATGGTCTAAATCAGAGGTTCCCAAACATTTTTGTCTCGTAGACCCCTTGCCATGTTTTTCGGTTTAGGGTAGACCCCTGTCTAATTAATATTGAATTTTTGCAAATTTATCAACTTAAATTCTTTTTAACAGCTTTTACTACTACTCCTACTTTAAAGAATTAAATTTCTAACTGTAATGAAATATAGTGTTTAAAATTTAAAAAGCATATGTTAATTAAATTAAAACTAATTAATAAATAAAACTGTTAAATAAACAAACTAAACAACAAACAAATTATTTTAATGGGAGGGATGAATCTCTAGCACTACAATATCAAATTCTTAACATTTGGTATCAATCTTGTCTGATTTAACCTTAAATTTCCGCTTTTTTAGTAGCACCCAGTTTTTTTCTTTCTTTTTTTTTCCGACATTGGCAACCGCGCGGAAACCCCTACACTCTACGAAAAGCAACGAAAAACTCCCTCACAATATCCCATAAGTAGGGGGAAAATAACTGGTTTGACTTTTTAAAGCCAAAATTGCTGGCAACCGTTTCTAAACTTTAAGATCTTCGTTAGTGCTTATTAGTTCATATTGTAATATGACATTTTTTTTTCAATATGACCATATGAATTCATTGCCTACTGTGGTATTGCCATAGTCAAAGCATTCTCATACCTGGTTTTAAAATCTGAATAAAAGGCATTTAAATGTTGAACGTAGCTTTAAACTTCTTGACAGATTGTCTGCAACAAATTGAGAAAATTCGGGCCCTCTAATTTTATATTTCTTTAGTTTAATCTGGAAAGAAACGCTGAAATGATTCTCGTTTCAACAAAATTTATGCTGTCATCTTGAATATGCAAATTAACCTCATTAAATTTAGTAAATAAATCTGTTATATAGGTAAAATTTGGCTAAAACTTGATTATAAATTTTCTTTTAAAATTAAAGTCGAGATCCAGTTTAATGAGAGCCAGTATCACATAGACCCCCACTTACACCTCACCAGTGGCGTAACGTACACCCCCGAACCCCCGCACTGCGGGGGGACCCAAGGCTTCTAGGGAGCCCAAAGCTTGGCTGACGCCATTTACGTAGATTTTCTCAAAATTCGCTTCACATTTTTTAAAATAGAATTTTTAAGCGATTTTCCAATTGATGATCTAACGCCATTCACAATCAAAACTTTAATACACTCATTATACATCTTTATTTCATTTACCAAAGTCGTAAATAACGTACATCTGTTATGCTTTTTTGAAGCAGAATAGTATTACGATACTTGGAAAAGCATTTTAAATGATTATTTGATGATAGATTTATAAGTATTCAAACAAATGAAGTATGAGAGGAAAGCATAATGGAATGTATCAGTTTTTTATTTATTTTTTCATGAAATCATTTTTGCTTCATACAAAGAACTCTCCTTATTAAAAGTTGCAGTATTTACGCAGGAATATAATCGAACTTTAGGTCAAGCTTCTCCCGGAATTCAGAAATAAAGAATAAGGTAAGTGATGCCTCTTTTCTTTCGTAAGAATTTTTAATCGAAAATTATTTTACAGTGTTCGTGTGTTTTTTAGTGTTCATTTGTATTTAAGTTACCTGGTTATCTATCGTTAGATTTACCGTTTTAATAAATATTATAAATACTCTCTCATGTTATACATTATTTACTTCGTTTACTCAGACTCCGGTTGATTTTGTATTCTATTATGTTTAATATAAAAATTTTTTACGAGATGTTTAAAGGTACATTATGTTATTGTTTGGCAATCCTTTGTGTGTGCACACACACACTTGCTAGAAAAGAGTGTTCTTAAGGACGAATGAGAGAAGATAAGCTCTGAAGAAACCACTAGACTTGTTAATTCAATTCCGAAAAGACTTCAGGAGGTTTTTATCCTTTTTAAATAATTTATATATATATATATACAAGGGGTGATCAAATGAAAAGGTACGAAATGACACGGTGGGTACAAATATAGACTTTATTCAAAATATACACCATAGGCCTGAGAACAACGATCCCACTGATGAACAAGCCGCAGGATTCCTTGTTCCCAGAATTCCTGTGGCTGTGATGAGACCCAGTCCTTCACAGTGTCCTTGAGTACGTCGTCCGAGTTGAAGCGCTTTCCATTCAGGTGTTTCTTCAGTGGACCAAACACATGGAAATCGCAGGGTGACATGTCCGGACTGTAGGACGGATGGTCCAACGTCTCGCATTGGAACTTGTCCAGTTCCATTTGTGTGACTCTGGAGACGTGTGGACGCGCGTTATCATGGAGCAGAACCACACCCTCCGTGAGCAGCCCCGCTCTTTTGTTCTTGATGGACCTGCGTAGGCGTCGGAGTGTCTCACAGTACACATCGGAGTTAATGCCTTTTCTGTGCTCGAGTAATTCTGTGCTCGCATCATTTGGACCCCGCTTTTTATAAGAGCCTTTGCTCTCTCCTGCGCATGCGGGCACCTGCGCATGATCCGATCCCAGTCAAAGTCTCCAATGCATCCCGAGATGTCTCGCTACATTCTCCCTTGGCGGAATATGCAAATATTTAACTGTTTCATTTTTATGTCGTTTCGTACCTTTTCATTTGATCACCCCTTGTATATATATAAGATCCGGCTTGGGGACCAATACCTGACCTTGTGGGGGGGCAATTATTTTCCGTTACGCCACTGCACCTCATGGACCCCCAAATTAATTTTCGGCAGACGTAGACCCCCTTGGAGGTCTTCATAGACCTTTGGGGGTCTATATATTCCCCTTTGGGAATCACTGGTCTAAATGATCTTCTAAATTTTCAAAGTGCAAACATTCCTGACAACAAAAAAACCAGTATTTTGCGTGGTTAAATAGTTTCCGAAAAGTCTAGTAATTATTACAAACTTCCGAAATCAAAATTCTGTACAAATTAGCCAGAGTTCCTTCCCCTTTAATTATATGTTAATTGCTTTGAAATCTAGCTAGTCGCTTCAGTCCTTAAATTTCCCAACCACACTACGTTAGCAATTTAAGCTCCAGTTTTATACAAAGTGAAATAGCCACTAGTGTCTCAACAATTCTGACATTAAAAATAAAACATTCAATAAATATGTTGTTCTTTTTGTAAAAATAATTCTTCATACCTCTTCTGGACAGCACACTTTATTATGGACAATTAAATAAAACAATTAAGAATTCTGCACACAGCATAAATAATGTTCATAGCACACAGCGTGTAGATCGTGTGGTCCCCGTAGAAGAAGTGCGTTGGATTAAGCGGGAAAAAGAACGCGTGGGCGCATCACACAGATATCCTTACGCCAGAAAAAATAGTTCGCTCGCTTTAACCCAACACACCCCTCCTGCGAGTGATACATTTTTTTTTTCAAACACAATTATTATCTGATTTAATCTTACAACCTTTATCCATTAAACATGTTACAGACAGTAACTTACATCTTAATTGAGGAACATAACTGACATTAGTAATTGTCAAATTAATAGAATTACAATGCTTTGTACTCACAGTTTTAGCCGAAACGTTACCTGTTCCTTGACTTACAATTTTGGAATCTTTATCTGCCAAATAAATATCCATAATTTCTGGACTTATTTGCTGAAACCATGCAGGGTCTTTGGCCATATGACAGGATGCTCCACTGTCCAGGATCCAAGTGTTATCACAGACGTTTTCTTCGCGGTTTGAAGCTGTGTAAACTGAATTTGAAGAAGTACCTGGATTTCTTGATGGATTATTTCTTTGGGTCGTTCTGTTTGGCATGTTTTTATTTTTGTAAAAACAATCCTTTGCAATGTGATTTTGCCTTCGGCATATATAGCAAAGCCTCGTTTGTCTTTCATTTTTCTTTCTAGAATAAAATGCTCCAGCATTTATTCCTTCCATGCGATTTTTAGATGGTAAGTTGACGGATGCTTCTTCTTCTCTTAGAATTTGGAGGATTTCATCTAAAGATTTCTCTCGCTGGGTCTTCAAAATTTCCCTCAGGCGTGTGAATTTTTCTGTCAGTCCTCGAACTGTATAATACACCAATTCCCTCTGTGAGACTTCTAAGCCGAGGGAGTGACACTTAGTCGAGATGCCCCTCGCTCTTGCAATGTAATCCACCGCGTTTTCTCCTTTGTTCATGATCAGGTTTTTGAGTTCATTGCCCGCGTCGATTTTGCGGTCCTCCGTAACTCCGATGAAAGTCCCTCTAATTTTTTCCCACAGCACTTTGGCGTTGTCCTCTTCCGCAAACTGTAGCGCCTGTTCGTCGGCAAGGGATAGCTTTATATACGAGACGGCGTCAGCATTTCTTTGTTCCCAATCGGAATCCTCCTTACGGCTAAGGTCTTCGGGTTTTTCGTTGGTAACCATAGTATCCAATCTTTTCAGGCTCAAAGCAGCCTTTATCTTAAGTGCCCATATAAAATAGTTCGTCCCATTTAAATTGGGGACAGTTATCTTATCCATTTTCGGCAAAAAGTTCACACAGTTCACTAAGACTATTCACAGTTCACTAACCACGCTCTGCTACCAATTTGTTGTTCTTTTTGTAAAAATAATTCTTCATACCTCTTCTGGACAGCACACTTTATTATGGACAATTAAATAAAACAATTAAGAATTCTGCACACAGCATAAATAATGTTCATAGCACACAGCGTGTAGATCGTGTGGTCCCCGTAGAAGAAGTGCGTTGGATTAAGCGGGAAAAAGAACGCGTGGGCGCATCACACAGATATCCTTACGCCAGAAAAAATAGTTCGCTCGCTTTAACCCAACAAAATATATATATCATTGGATATAAAAAAAGTACCATTCGTCTCATAATAATGCATTTTCCTAAAGTATGAACTTTTCTATGTCACACAATAAAATTTCTGTGACAAATCCAAATTTTTTATTCCAATTTTTCTGATTGTTTTGGCAATGTCTAATCCTTTCTGTATGACTTGTTAAACATAAAAATTATTGTAAAAAAAGCTACGAAGTGTGACGTAGATACAATCTAAAAAAATGAAATACTTTGAGCGCACAAATAAATTTCGGTACTATTTATTTCATTAAATAAATCAAAATAATATCTTTTTGTTTACAGGGCAATCGTATTAGTGAATTTTTTCCCATTTTTTAATAAGCTAAGGAGCAATAAATTAAAAATACTTTATGATATATAATATATTACTGGTGGACAATTCTTTGTGTCAAATATTTGAGAAGAAGAAAAGGAAATCGGTCATTCACTGGGAATTAAAATTTGATTTCTGGTTCCATAAAATTTTTTTATTAATATTAAAAAAACAACAACTGTATTTTGACAGATTATTCCGTGATTCATATTTAAAAGAATAGAAAATATTAAAGTTAAGAGAATGAAGTTTTTAAAAGTTTGTTTATGATTCTTAGAACAAGAATATCTTAAGAGTTTCCTTTCACTTGCTTTTCTGAGCGATTGAAACTCTTCCCTAAAGCTCTTACGTTATTTAAAAAAGTAGCTAATATTTCCCTTCACTTGAGCATGAAATTATATTTTTTACATTATGTAACATCTTTCCCTGTTTTTCCTTACTTTTAAATGTAGAAAGGGAAAAATCTCTCGCTTGGTTGTTTGGCACTTGAGTGCAGAGGATGCTGAATCAATTCTCCCTTTCAAAGATTCCTAAGTAAATCCTGATTTGACCTACATCTAGAATTTTCTGATACTAGGATTACAACATCCTATTTTACAAAACGAATACATCTTTACATTACATATGTACACATGTATGCCTTAATTTATTAATCCTTATTAATAAGGTATATTATCCTTATTAATTATATATAGGTATATATATATATATGTAGGAAAGGGATGCAAGTTTTTTTTTATTTCTTTTCATTCTTATTTGAATTGTAAGAGATGGCGCCACTAATGGAAACCACGTGAATCTTCGCTTCGCGATACAGTGATGTCATATGTCTATGATGTGGCAGAAAAACTGGGAGTTGCACCAAAGATTGCACGAAGGTAGGTCGGATGGAATCTGTCTCTCCGTTTTTTAAGAGTGAAGGCGTGTTTTCCGAATTAGAGTATGGTGCTATCTCGGTATTAAAATTGCACTTGAGTTAATTATTTGAAACCCCTTGTAAATAGTTAAATGTTTTGGTTGTGTTTTAATAAATTAGGTCATTTTAACTCTCTGTGATCATTTAACATTAAATTTGAACCTTCCCCTAGACGTCGTCCCATATATATATATATTCACAGATAACTTAGAATTTTATTTTTTTCGTTATATAGATGATATAATCATTTTTGGCAAGCAAGACAACTTTATACCTAATATTAATTTTTATCCACAATATCTTAATTTAATACAGACAAATAGTAACATATACGAAGCAAATTTTCTTGATATAGAAATTAAATTAAAAGATTATAAAATAGTTACTAATATTTATGATAAACGAGAAGACTTTAATTTCAATATTATAAAAGTACCGCATTGGGAGAGTAATGTGCATGTATCTATATTCAGAAATATTGTTCTTAATTACACACTACGCAATAAAATTCTAGTTTCTAATAAATCAGAAAAAATAAAAAATTATAAACATTTTACTAAATACTGTTTAATTCAAAACTACCCTATTAATTTTATTAATAGATATTTAAATATTGAAATTCTAAATAGTAAGGATTAAATTTCCATAGTTTTAAAAGGTTTATATTATAGATTTATTATTCTTCCTAGATAGTTTTAAATACCCCCAGTTTCTAGTTTTAGATAAAATTACTAAGTCTAAATTACTAGTCTAAGATAATGGTAGTATGTTTACATTTCTTATTTTATTATTTCTATTCTTTTCATACTTTTGCTAAGTGCTATTTTTCAGCCTTTGCTTTGTTTTGAAATTGTATTTGGGTCCAGAATCGGGCAATAACTTGTTTATTGTACACAGATTTAGCGCGGGCTCTGCATTTCAGTATGCAATTTTTGGGTAAGTTACCTTTTCCTTATAATGGATTTAGATTTCCTATCCATTATTTCCAATTGGTATTTGCTTGGTATTATTAACAAAAAAAGGGGGGAAGGTTGGCTGGCCAAAAAACATGTTCAACCCCACTTTTATACAGAAGGATTTTTTTAAAGAAAATTTTATGTATACTAGCTGTCCAAAGTCAGCAATGTTGATAATACTGAAGCATCCATTCTTTTATATTTTACTCTGTTATTTCAATCTTTCATATATCCTTCTAAATTCTGTTGTCTTGTTATCTAGCAATTGATATTCTTTTAAGTATTAATTATGTAATTCATCTCTCTCTTGTAGAGAAATTTTGATTATATATATATATATATATATATATATATAATATCGCAGAGAGAGTATTCAAATCTCACTCGTGGAAGAAAAAATAAAGATACCGATCACATTATATGTTTTAATTTCAAGAACGGTATTTGAGTGTAGCGGTATTTGAGTATTGAGTGAGTAAAAATATAAGAGAGTTATTTGAGCATGATTCTTGTTCAAGTGCCAAAATACAAGAAAAGGGATTATTTAAATACCAGATTTTTTTATATAGGGAAGAACAGTGAAAAGAAGGTAATATAAAAGAAAATGCAATCACGTGTTCAAGTGAAGGGAAAGGAAAGTTATTTATAGAAATGACATCATTGTCTTGGGAATATCGAAATTCGGTTAATAAGGCACGTGTAAGCAATTAATGATATTCTATTTCTTGGAATCGCCAATAAATCTATTCAAAATTTAAGGTCTTATCTTTTCCTGAGGAATCATTAATGAATCTATAAAATTAATGTTTATAACGTTTTAGGAAAAAATAAATTGAGACGTGTTTCAAAATAAAGCATTCGGATTTATGAATTAGATGTTATAAATAACAAAGAACCAAAGTTTGAGAATATATTAATTTAGGTTAAAACGCAGACGTACATAATTATATAAATGATAGCTTTATATGCATTTTTTGTACTCCAAAGAGGAATATATAAGTCAAACATTAACATTCTTTGTTCAATTTTTTCTCTTTTTTTGTTACTCTAGTTTTCCTTATCTATTAAATGCGTTAAGTGCCACATGGCCCCTTTGTCATGATGTTTATATAATTACTTCCTACCACTATCTTCATATTTTAAATTGCTTTTCTCATTTCAGGGCCATCCTTTCTCCCTGGGCGAATAAATACGAAAATTCTCCTTTTAATAATTGGAAACATTAAAGTGCAGTGTAATTCCTGGGAAAAAAAAGTCTTGTGATATTTAACCCAAATTATGAATTTTATCATAGCGAACAAAAATTTACTTTAATTGCTTCCTAAACTTGTTTTTTTAATGTAAATAAAATGCAAGGTACGGTACTGGATACAATCCGTTACTGCGATCTTTTTGAAAATATCAAGATATGCATATATTTTCGCTTTTTATTCCATTAGTGGAAAATAATGAATTATGAGTATTTAAAAAAGTTTTCTTAGAAGCCAAAATTACTAAGTGCTATTTCTATTTTCTTAGATAACCACAATTCTTAAATTGGTCATGAATAAGATAATGTGTAATATAAGTAAATAAAAAGATCTTTAACAAAAGCCCAGACACCATTCTATGATTCCTGGAAATCTTGAGGGGGAGGGGGCATACATGCAATTTGATGAAAGTAAAATCGAAATATACGTTAATGTATTTCATTTTTCTTTCAGATATGAAAGACGTTCTTGGGTTTTCATTTTAGAACTGCCACATGCTTTTAAGGTCCTATCAAGTTTGTCTGCACACGAGAATATAACCTTTGTCAATTGGGTGCATTATAAGAACTTTTTCGAACACATGTATGGTATAACATAGCTTTCGGCTAAAGAAATTCGTGTTATTTTATATCAAGAACATGACACATTCTTGAAATAAAATGCAAAATGCAAATTCACTTTCTTTCGAGGTAGAAATGACTTTAGAAATCCTATTTTGTTGGATTTTTTCAAGAAAAAAAGAAGTAGTATAAAAATGAGGTACAAATTTAATCTGTTTGTTATGCATAGTTAATTAGATCGATTATGCAATGAGTAAAAGATGCAAAAATTCAGTCTACATAAAAAAAGGTATTACAAAGAAATGTGCATTCTGAGAAATAATAATAATAATGAAATAAAATACCAAACGGTTAAAACATTCCAATTTAAAAACAACACAAAAATTAAAATAATGTCCCAAATTTTATCAATTTAAACAGACAAAAAAACATATATAGTAGTTTTAAAAAAATATTTTCATTTATTTCGGCAGATCTATTTTATCTAAGATTAGACACTTCTTTTTCAGGAAAATTAATTTAATCACAAAGACTAAGTAAATTGAAACTATTAGTTTAATCAATATTTAACGGGCACAAAATTTCCATTTATTACAACTATTTTTATTTCAATTACGTAAGGATATATTTAATGAAAATATCGGATGGCCTCTAATCCCTTGGGAATCTTTAGGCTTCCCCCTGGATAACCCTTTGGATAATATGGCCTTGAATTTAACAGCTACAGTTTCCTTTGTTTCATTCTAATACTATATTAAACCACTAATCATTCCTCAGGGATCCATTAATTTTCACGCTGAAAAGTGTGAAAAGCCAAAGGTCTGTTTTCTCTAAGTATCCCAGATATATTTCGCCTCAAGTTCTAAGGAAGTAATATCTAATTAAATCAATATTAATTAAGTGTTGAAAAAAAATTCAGTTTAATTTTAATAAAGGCTGGCTTCAACAGTCAGTTGCTTAGATGCATAAGAGATTTAAATGACTAATTTTATGAATTGGAATTCACTTACAATCGAAGATTTCTTTAAGGTATCCAACTACCCTAAAATTGTGAACTTTGCTAAAAATTGACATATTTGTTTTATGATTTTTTTATAGGCCATCTTATTAGCTTTATAAAAATACCAAGTTTATTAGTTTCCGTTCACTGGAACAAAAACTACAAGTGTTTTAGTAAAAGCAGATGCCATTGCTTTAAGCACTTTAAAACGCGGTTTACTCGAAATGTGTTCTTTGAAAATGCTCAAACAAAAGGACAGCGATTGTTCAAAAAGTTTTGAAAATGATTAACTGAAATTTTTTGTGTATGTTCTGTATAATAGTAGAAGTGTTTTAACCTTCAGATTTATCAACCACTGTTTTATTACACAATTTACAGTCCCTTATGTGAATATAATCACTGTTTTTTATACAATATCATATAATAACTAAGGTAAAGGGCTCTAGTTTTTGTAAAAATTAAAATATCTCTTATTCTGAAGATTATTTCAAAAATGAATAACATGGCAACACATCAGAATTGAAAATTTGTTCATAAACTTTTGGTACAGAATGGGCTCCATTTATGTTATTTTTTGTAAATTTTTACCTATTTTTCCCACATTTTAGTAATAATAATCTCTTTTTCTCTTCTTAATTTTCGCATATTTTTCTTAAAATGTACTAAACAAATCTAAAAACCACAAAATTCCCCATATCTTCATTCTTAAAAAAAAAGGTTTTCCGAATAGTCGGATACCTTAAATCTTGAATAATGTGGATGAAACTTATTGATTTGAAAAATTAGTTTTCTTTTTCTTTGAAACTTATTTTTTAACTCAAATAGGAAGACATTGTCTTATGCTTTTTTCATCAAATATCTATTAAATCTTATATTTTTATTCTTTACAATTTTTAAGAATTTGATAAATAGAATACATAAAAATAACAGTGATGTTCTTGACGATAACGCATGGGTATACCTCCGTGAAATAGTTGTTTTTTTTAAAAAAAAAACCTAAAATGTGTGTGTGTGGTTAACGTAAAGTTATAAAAAGTTCGAAAAAACCGTATAATAGGATGGATCAAATTTTTATTCTCCAAATTTCAAAACCTACCTTTGCGGAAATTATATACTACAATACATGCAAACAGGAATTAAAAAATTAATTTTTATTTTAAGTACTGCCACATGACAGTAAAGTGTAGCTATTTGACACACGCACGCACGCACGCACGCACACACACATTTAATAGCTTCTAGAATGTAATTTTTTTAAAAATAAAAATCATTTGTCCGAGTTACAGTGCACACTAAAGTGAAAGACAGAAAATATCTTGGAGCGGACGGCCTCGGATCGAAGATGCAGAGAAAAAGAGCAGGATTATATAAATGTTGCAATGTTGCACTGTATTTCTCATTACTCTGTACTCACTAATCAGTAATCTGCACTTTTGATTATTATTATTACTATTTTGAGTCTAAAATCCTCTAATCAAAATTAAGACCTTTTTCGTTTTATTCCGAAAATTCAATCCTTTTTGTGACAATATTAAATACTAAAATTAATTTTTTAAACTCTAAATTTTCCTTCTAATCTCCAGACCATAGAACATTTTCCGCATGGGTAAGTTCCGATTGATATTTTTTTTTTCATATAACCACTATCTACCTAAATGTAAAAGCTTAGAATTTTTTTTTTTGATACAAGAAATAAATATTATATTCAAGGCTTATTGTATCTTAACAGATTAATAGAGCATTGAAAAATAATTTTCACATTCTAAATTCTAAATAAATATCTAAATTTTGATGTAGAATATGTTTTTCGAAGGAAATTAAATGCGTAAAAACATGAACGCTTATACGTTACCGAAATTATAATAGTCTTAACACTTTCTTCGAATATAATTTTAAAACTAAACATTAAGCTTACTGAATGACTTGATACTGCTTTTTATTTGATTTATATATTTTTTTATATTCTTTCTTAAGCTAACCTCAGTATTTATTAAATTTTTTTCCGAATTCGTTGATACAATAAATTACACGAACAATGCATTTGTTATCTAATTAAAAATGACATTTATTTGAGTGTTGTATAGCATTGGCACAATAATCCCCATACTTTCACTTGAGAATTAATAAGATCGTATTTATAAAGTAAGATCCTTCAAAAAGAAGAGATCACAAGTTTCAGAACCTCCTTCGATTCATACAACCGAAAACCACCAACTTAATCCCCTCACACATTTCAAATATTCCTCTTTAAAATTGCTCTTTTCAATACCTCTTATGCTTCACTGATAACACTTTTTGTTAGAATAGGAAAAGTATTAAAATTCGGGATTACTTTTGATAACTTTCTGAAAGGAAATATTCGATCCCGTGATTTCATTCTGAATTATAAGTTTGTTCTTTGTGCATATGTGTGTGTGTATGATGAATCTATTCTTGAGATTTTAATATATTTCTAAAAGTGCCTTAAAATTCTGAAAAGAAAAAAAATTGTGAATGGGAGAAATTTTTACGTGTAAAAAGCTTTTTCATAAATATGGAAAAGTAAGACATTGTATTTCGACTATAAAATTTATTTTTTATGGAGAAGGATAAAATAACTTTATGATTTGTTAGTTTATTTCATTCTTTCAGAAATATATAATGTATGCTTAACAAAATAATCTGTAAAATTTATATTTATGTCTTTTAATTAGTAGTTATATCCTTCACTTTTTTTAATTTGAGCTTGGAAAAGCTTATTTTATTCGAAAATAAATATTAATTACCATTTCTGATTTGCTATTGTGTTTATACAACATGAATTATAAAGGAATTTCGTACTTTTAAAATAATGAGAGTACAAAACCTTTAGTTCTGCAAATGTAATGGTAGGTGGTTGGCAAGTGGACATAGCTGTATGCCCAAGAACGTTTCAGTTAACCCCCAAATTAAAGTCAAACAACACTGAAGTTTAGTAGATGAGAATAAACTAAAGGTATGTATAATAGAACAAGAACTGTTGAACGTTAACTGGAATTCAGATTCAAGGCATGAGGTGAAGAAGATAAAAAAGTTAGATATTAACTCAGATATCGTCCTCCGCAATAGGCAATGTTAGAAAGGGCAAGATCTAATACTACAAAACCAATACATTTACAGTGTGAAGTTACTAAAGTCAAAACAATACGCCAAGATAATTATTAAGCACAATTTTTTTAATCTATGAAAGGCCTAATTAGATGTTGTGCCATTTCATGCTTTGTAAGCACATCAAATATTAAAATAAGTTGATTGATACATATATCAGAATACTTTCCAAAATAATCTGTTTGAAAATAAAATGAAATGTGTATAATTTTGCTTAATTTTTTAATCACTAAATTATTTTAGTTCTATTAAATTAATTCGTAACATCGATCTATCTTCATTTAGGATTAAATAATTCATTTATAATTTACAATGAACTTTCTTAACATATATTGCAATTTTGAATTTTGTGATGAAATTCCTATTAAATATTTATCATTTATCCTCAATTTTATACTTATATAATTATCTTAGAAATCAAATTAAACTATTACGAAAATCATTAACTTTTATATTTACGGAAATATTTTGAATGTAAAATTTCTTCAAAGAAACATAAACAAATATGTTGCACTTCCAGATATTCTTAGAAATGTTTCCTAGTTTCAGGATGAACTTATTTGCTTAGGAAATAATGTGTTCAATTTAAAGTTGGACATCAATTATTTCTTAAGCAAATAGCTAAAGAGTGTTGGAAAGATTTAGTTCCAAATATAACTTAAAATTTGACTCTGTGTGAGCTTGCGTAAAATAATAAAATATAACGACGTATCCGTTTAAATATTTCTGAGTCACGCAAATATCTTTTGAACTTCATTAAAATATTCATTGCACTGTTCCATGTTTTAAAGACTAATATTTCTATAGTTAAAAGGTTCTTTACTCTTTAAAATGCATTTATTACACATCTGACGTTGTTGTTAAAATGCAATTTTTTAAAGGAACTGATAATTCCTCTATCTGTATACATATGAGTTCATAACTTATGAACAGAAATATTACGTTAGAAAGATTGTAAAACTTTAATAACCCTATCTGTGAAAACAGGAAAAACATAAATGAATAATAACAATATTATCATTTTTTATTTAAAATTTGATTACTAGTTTCGAAGCTTTAAGGAAGAATGTATCAAAGATATTAAAAATTTTACATTGTTTTTAAAAGTATATTTCATTATAATTCTAAAAAATAATAATATTTTAGATTGTTTAAATTTCATGATTATAAAAGACATTATGATGCATACCGAAGATTACTGCATGCAGACAATCCTATTTTTTTCAGTAAAAGAAATTAAATCTTACATGAATATATAAATATAATATTTTGGTATATATGTTGTGAAGTCTAGAGCTCCAACATATTTTCTACTGTAAGAATTATATATACCAGTTAAAACTGTTAGGGAAATACTTGAGAAAGGCTTATTATTTCTCTCAATAGAAGACGTGGGATTTAAAACTTTCATTTTCAATGTTTATAGAAAAAGAGACAGAACAGCTATATTTAAACATTAAGCAAATGAATGAATAAAAGATTATTTTTGTTTCCTTTGTTTATAGCAGAAAAAATATGTATTAAGTACATTCGTGTCTTTCAGATTATAAAATGGCTTCAAGATGCTTGAAAAATGTAAATGCAGTTGTTAAAATGTACTTATTTTGCATGTCATTATTACAGACATCTGCAATTCACTTTCAAAGCACATATTTTGAATACCTTTTCTATTCTTAGAGATCGAAAACTATGAAAAATATATTCATCAGTATCTTTTGTTGCAATTTTCGACAACATTTGCTTAAATTGATAATAACAGCATCATTTTAAAAATGCATTTATTTCAAAAATACCATTAGTATTTCATATTTTACTATTTTACAGTTCATATATGTCATCATTTCGTTTTCCTTTTTTTTAAAAAACATTTGTATATTTTAAGATTCAGCTTCAAAGAGTTTTTGAATAATGCAGTTTATTTAAATTAAATGAATAGTATAAAAATTTGTAATATCATATGAAATTTCTTTAATTAAAAGCGCCTTGAAGTAAAGATTATGAATGCATTATTTCCTATTAAATATAAATTTTACAGTCACTTTACTTCGACAATAATGGACATATTTTAATAGAACAATTAAAATTTAATTTTAAATTCATAGATAATTTACTCGGCAATTTTTACTTTAATGCTGGGCATGTTTTTCTGAATAAAAATATTCCTTTTTATAAAAGTTTTTTTTTATGCCTTTTTGATTTTTTATTGCCCATCTAAAAACAGTTAATAGATATGAAAAAAAAGATTCGGTCTCATATAGTTTTTCTTCCCTCAGTGTGGGGAGGTCGGAAGGAAGACTAACCATATTCCAAAATAATTTCAATTTATTTTTAGTATCAATAACAATGCAAAACTTATCAAACAAGTCTAAAGATACCCCCAAATTCTAAATATGAATTATATAGCGAGGGCGACGAGATACGAGAAGACTATTAATAAACAGATCCCTTACGTCTAAGCACTACCTTCAAATTCTTAGCGACCCAATCTAATTTAATTTCTATTTGACAAATTATATTCAGCTACTAAGTATCCACGCTCACTTTATGTTTAATCTATTACTGCTAGCCGTAGCAGTCTAACTACTCTCTAACTCTCAATATCTTTTCATCTCCTCTAATCTCTAACTCGAAAGTTTAATTTTTATATACAAGACTTAATTTGTATGCTCACATCTTCTTCGCAGAAGGTTTTCAATAAATTAAATTTTAAAGATCATTTTTTCCCCAAGAGGATTTGCTAGTAGAAAAACACCGAATAGATCCTTGACAAGTTTGAAGAGATATTTTACGTGAAGATTGAGAAGCATATGGGAGTAATTATTACAATATTAACTTTTATACAAACTTGCCAACTAAATTAAATTATAAGGTACTGAAGCTTATGTTTAATATATAAAATTATAGCAACAACTTCTCTATAAAAATATTTTTCATTAATTTAATATGAGAATTTACATAAAATTTAAATTTAGTGAGTAAAAACGATCAGCTTTAGAAAGGAAATTTGAATTTTAATATATATTGAAAGAACTTAAAGAAGTTCTATACATAAATATTTCTTGAAATTCCTTGTATTTTTTTAGATTTCTTTTAAAAAAAAATGTCTACATTTCTGTGTGAAAAACTTTCTCTCTCAAAGGTAGGAACAAATACTTTTGTCAATAAAAAACTCCATGATTTTCAGGAAAAAAAATTAAGAAGGATTTCTCACAACTCTTCTAAAAAGAACTAGTAGTTTGGATTACAGAAAAGAACAGCATCAAGCAAAGAAATCGCCTTACTTAGAATTGTTTTTAGTTTTGAAAGGAGTGAAATAGGAGTAAATGTTCAGCACGAAAGTATCCTTAAAAGACATCCCGGAAAAGAACAAAAAAATAATTCTTTTTTACCCCATTTCTCGCGATAAAACGCGTTCTCACGAGTGAAAACTTATGTCTGATACGATGAGATCAACTGGAAAATTTAGAATCCCGTAAAATCCCAAACGCAAGGAATAGTGGAGAGAAAAACATTAAAAAACATGTGGAATGTCAGAAGGAACAATAAAATATGTTCCCTGTAAAATTATTGTATCCGATAGCAAAAATATTTTGATTTTTTTCTTCTACCCAATAGGAAATGTCTGAATTTCCGCAGTGGAGTAGAAAATTTTCTCTTTTAAAAAGATCTTTAAGAAATGTAATAACATTTTTCTTGTTATTCAACAAAGGATTATTTTTCTATTCTAGCTTGTGGTTTGGGAGTGAGGTTTATTGTTCACGGTTTTAAGTTCATTTTTATAATTGTGAAACGGAAAAAAAGTCCTTTATTTTTTACAAAAGTCATTACAATAGGAATTAGATTCACAACAAGAAAAAGCATGGTACTTTGACAGAACTTTTCGATAACAAAATAATAAAGATTTCGAACATTTTTATAACGTAAAACAGGGAAAGAAACATTCCCTCTTTTTCACTCCTTTTTGTAGAAAATGTTTTTCTTTTATTATTTAGCTGTCATTTTCTTGTATTATTGCTGTTATTTTCCTCTTTCCTTTAATTATAATTTTGTTTATTTTACATTAAAAAAACCACATCTGTGTTGCCATTCATTAACTTTATTTGTAAGAATTTAAATATTAAACCTTTTGAGAAAAAAAATTCAAATCTGTTGTAAAACAGGTCTAGATCTGCAAATTCCGTAGAAGTTTCGCAATAAATTTACAAAATCTATTGAAAAATTGAGCACTACCTTATAACTGTATTCAATAATAACATTTTGACACAAATAATACTTTAAACATACACAATTAAAATTGAATATGTTAAAGCTGTTTAAATTTGCAGTCTTTATAAAAATATCACATTTTTATTACTAATAAACCCAAAATAGCATTTGTGTTACTGAAAAAACCTTATAATTTGATAGTTATAACACTGCATGCCATTAAAATTGGAACACCAAGATGGGAACTAAAAAACAAAATTTTACTTTTTTTACGTATACCAGCGTAGTAAGAAGAAAACATAACTAAATTTGTAGACAATTCACGGGTGTTCAAGGTCCGAAATTTGTACACACAACTGCCACATTGGCAGCAAAAACAACTCTAACTCTGTTTTGCGCCGAGACGAAATAGGCGTGGAGGGCATATACATGCAAGTTACCCACGTTGACTCCACTTAGTAAAGTAATAAAATTCTCTAGGGCACACTTAATAAAGTGGGACAGCAGTGAAGGACTAGTCTCAGCAACCAATAACCAGATGTTTTCTACGGGTTACAACAGATCTAGAAAACGCGCTGACCAGGGCAACAATTGAGCCTCTATTGTATCGAGGTACATTAAGACGTGACGGAAAACAAGCGATCTTGCGTTAATTTGCTGAAAGATGGCATCTTCGTGGCTTCGACGATAGCGCAAGATCTGAGAAATACAACGCTGTCTATTCAGATTCCCGACGAAGCTAACAAGATGTGTTCGTGTCGTGTACCTAATGGCTTCTTATTCCATTACACTAAGTGCAGGATCCGTATGATGATATCAAATGCAAGCTCTATGTCTTCCGACACTGATAGTCTTTCATGACGGTACACAGAACATGGACTTATGAAAAGAATATGTGGCTCTACTCCTGTATCCACTGTTGCCCCGCATCTCTAAGGTTCAGTGTCAAGGGAAGTTGCAAAAGTAATTATCGTTTAGACAGTCAGTGTTGTCCGGACGTCGTCGCACTGTATTTGCGAATATATACTTCCGACTCAAAGTCCACGATGAGCCTATATGGTCCTGCAACATGTTTCTAATTTCGATTGAAAGTGGCGGGAGGTCGATGAGTTCCTAGATGACATTCAGTATGACCCTCCTGATATTTGCCCGTCAGTCGTTAGATTTCGACCAATTCGAGTTGTAACATCGCAGAACAAAAGCTTCCTCTTTGATAAACCATGATCTTGCCACTGTCAAATTTTGTCACTTACTACTAGACTTTTCTCCTTTCTATGGGAGTCACAACTCGATCTTTCAAAAGCAAATACGACTTCCGAGTAAGAAACATGCTGCGTAACTTTTCTTTTATATTGAGTTTGAGAAGCTATTTCTTCCTCCTGCTCCCTTCGATTCGTATATCTTAATAATTTAGTATATAAACAGGCTTAAGGCTATTCCTACGTTTTAAAAATAACAAAATCCTTTTGTATTCTTCAAAGAGCTTAAGATATTTTTGAATTAATATGATTATTTTACAATATCATAGATGTACTCAAGAAATTTTCATAAGAATATATCATTTATAACACAATATTTAAGATATATATATATATATAATCATTTACATATTCCTACATCTCTTGTAATTTAACATTTGTATCAACCCTCCTTCATGATGTAGCAGTTTTAACAGCCAGAAGTGTAGAAAAGCCTTTGTTTGTGAGAAATATGAAATTATGTTCGCAGCAGAGGAGAAAAATTTTGCGCCAAAATGCATTAATGCAAATTATAAATACTGAAAATACCTCAAAATGCCACTGACTTCAAAATGAAATCTGTTCATTAAGTTATAAAATTAATAATATCGTTTTTGGAATAAAGTCTCCTTCACAATTACTTAAATCCAATATATTACTAGGACCAAATCTTTATTTTCTTGTCGAATTTCTGTAACCCACGAACAACTCCTATCTTACTTAATTAATCCGTTGATAAAATTAATGAAAATGTGCAAGGAAAATGAACTCAAGTAACATTAATAAACTCATTCCAGGAAATAGTGGAACTATTGAAATGTAACTTATATCAATGTTCCAAATCCTGCGAAGATACTAAATTGCTAAAATCCATTTCCCTGTCATATCTATGACCCAGAGAAATTCTCGACATAATTGCAATTACAGATTATCCTTACAAATGGATTGTTTAATTCTCTGAGATTGGGAAGCTTACTTCGCCAGAAATTGCATTCTGGCGACTTAATTTTAATTATTCAGGACGTATATCTAAATTTCCCAGGGAATGTAATCTAGAAAATTTGAATATTGCAATAGTTTCAGCTCCCCACAGAATTCTTAAATTAATGAGATGATTACTGAAAGGAAAGAAGTGAAATAAACTTCTCTACAACTCAATTAGTTCTATAAACAAACATATATATGTGGTTATTAGTTGTGATAAGGAAATCTTTTGTAAATGCAGTAAGAATTATGGGTTGAACGCAGGTCATTTCAGAAATATTTCACGGGGTATTTGCACTAATCCTTTGGGTTGAAAGTTTTTATTTTATAATAATTTAAAAAATCTATATTTTAGTTCATCAATTAATTTGTTACAGAATGAATTGGAAGTAAGGATAATAATAATATTAGATATATTTTTTACATCAAAAATTTCCAGTTAAAAATCAAGTGTAGAGAGAATTGAACCTTGACGAATAGTGTTTTCATAATGTGTAATTTTTAGTGACTAAATAATAATTTACGATTGTACTACTGAAATCCAAAAGAGTTACAATGGTTAATAGTTGTCTTGATGGAACACGAAAATATATGAAATCTAATTTAATCAAAAGGGGAAAAAAAGGCTCTATTGTTTAAAAGTTTCTTAAGATCAGTATTAACTTACGCATGTGAAATTTGGTCCATGTTTCACACAGATGAGAACATGATTAGTATCTACGAAAGAAAGATTTTACGATTTATTTTTGGAAGAATTCAGGAAAATGGAAAGTGGCGAAGAAGATCAAATTTCGAGCTCTATCCATCATATAAAGAAACTGACATCGTTAACTTCATCAAAATACAACGAATTAAATGAGCAGGTCACTTTGTCAGAATGGATGAAGACCGCACCACTAAAAAGTCTTCAAGGCCCAACCAATTGGCAGACGAAGAAAGGGAAGTCCAAATCTTAGATGGATTGATAGCCTAGAAAAAGATCTAGTTTTGAGAACTAAAAATTGGAGAACACTAGCTGGAAGAAGGCTAGCCTGGAAAAGGCTCCTTGACAGCCCACCCTGGGCTTTCGAGTTACTGAGGAAGGAAGAAAATAATAATTTAACAAATGATTTTATATTATTAATCAATATGTATTATAAAAGAAATCATACAATATGCATGCCATTTTTTTCAGACTATTTTTTTTCAGAGTTACGATCAATGTGTTTATGTGTAAATTTTATTGGCTGTGTTTTTTGTTAAAATTTTGCTCCTTTAAAATACTAAAATATGAATAAGTCCTAATCTATATATTTCGAAAATCCTAATTCAGGCTCTATAAGAAATCTTAGTTATATATACGTAAAATATTATTATTATAGACGAATTTTGCATAATAGGAGAAAATTTTAAAAATATGTCATTTCTGCATTTTTTGTCAAAAAATTGCTTTTATACTTATAAAACAATTTTTTAAGTATATTCTAATGCAGGTGACAATAAATATCAGAAACATTACTTATATATATATTTACATTTTTTCAAAATCACTCTTCCGAACGGATACCTAAAACGGATCATGTAATATATTATTAAATTGTGTATAATATTTTTGACGATTGTCTTTTCTTATCCTAAGAAAGTTTAAAAGTTACGACATTTTCTTTAATAGTGTCTTTAAAAAGTAAAACGATGGAATTTTAGCCATTTAGCATGTTTACATTGACTTTAAAAATAAATTTGAAATTTGCTTTGAATTAAAACGCGGTATATTTATAAATAAGTAGTTCCCTATTCTATGTACTAGTGAATTTAATAGCAAAATTTAAAAAATAAGTTCCAATAGGGCATCTTGTAATAAAATATTTTTAAATATCGTATATTACAGCGAATAATGCACACCTATAGTTTGAATAAGTATATTTTAATTTTGGGGCATATTCACTGCATAACGCACTCCAGTTTTTACAAAAAAAACTTGAAAGATACATGTGTAATGCCCTTATTTTTCAATTAATTTATTCGAGGTATTATCCCAGGCTTTTGAACAATGGTATACTTCTAAAACTACAACCCTAAATGATAAAAAAGAGGGAGGAGAAGAAATTAAAAAAATTCTTTACTGAAAAATTTTAAGGTTTGTTTTTTTTTTAAAATAAGCAGCATTTAGATAAATGCAGAAATCGGAATTTTTACGCTCATCTTTTCCTAATTTTTTCAAGTTATTATTTCATACCCGGCATATAATGCACATCTGAAAATTTCTATCTTTTTTCACATATTTTTCGTATTAAAACTAATCACTTTACTTTGGAATATGTGGAACTTATTGATGTATGTATTTGATCATTATTTATATATAAATAAATAATTTTGAGGAGCAAGTAAACTTAGTCAATCGTATAGGACACCTCTTAATTTCATTCGAATTGTAGAGAAAATGTAAATGCTTTCGTAATTACAAAGTCTATATTATGCCTTTTATAATAATTCATATAAGGCTATTTTTAAGAAAATAAAAATTACAAACTCCTTTTATATTCTTAAATTAATTTATAAGATAGGATTATTTTGCCATATCATAAATATACTCTGAAAATTTTCAAAATAATATATGGTTTAATACAATTACTTAAGAAATATATATAAAAAAGTTTTTTTTTTCAAGTTGAACCTGTTGCAATCTTATTAAAAATTTACAAGTAATAAATTTCTGTATATTACATATTAACAACAACAATAATAATTATTTATTGCATGAAAAATATTAAAATTTAAATAATTTATGAAGTTATGTTTTTTTAAATGTTTTTCGGAAGTTCTTTGAGTATTGTGTTTTTGCAAGCATGTTTACGCAAGCATGCAATATGCATCCTAATGCAATAAATAAATAAAATCTGAGATTATTTAATATGGATTGCACTGCTATCATTTTAATTTTGTATTTACTTTGAAATTTCGTTCTAAATTTTTTTTATCACAATCATGCACAATGCAATGAAATAACAATCCTTCTTATTAAATCTTGGTTTTGGTCTTAAATAATAAGTATTAATTTAATTTGAATTTACTTTGGCATATAATATAATAAATTTGTCGCAAATGAGTTCATCTTGGTCTTTAATATATATAACTGAATATCACAGTTTATGTTAACTAATTTGTGCAAAAAGGAATGAAAATTAATCATATATGTAGATTGCTATTAAGTGTATTAATAAGGCGACCAATAGTCTTCCTTTGGGAGGACAGTCCTTTTATAGGTTCTGCCCTTCCTCGAAAAGTGTCCTCCTTCTTGTCCTACTTTTTAATATTTTAAAACTAATTTGTTAATATCTGTATTTAGAGACGTCAAGAAGAACTGTAACGCGTCATGTGTGGGTACAATATGAATTGGCGGAGATATTAATATATTTGAACATAATCAGGCATCTATTTTCCACAAAACGATTTAAAGTTTGATGGTGAACAGATTCTCTCTCCAATGATTTTGTCTGTCTTATTTTGAACGATTTTGTTCTTCATATAAATCACGATTTGAAGAAAAATTTGTTCCCTTAATAATAAAAAGAAAATTGTCAAACTAGAAGAACCAAATCCTAGCATTACGGAAAAGTTTACCAAAAAAGTGTAGAATTTTTACCAAATATGTTTCCAATATGTCAAAGAATGGTCTGAAACAAACATCACAAAAGAACAACAGTTTTCAATGGTGTTTTTTGACTTCATCGCAAGTAAACTGGGAAAAATTAGAAAATTATGTCGTGTTTTTATCGCAAAAAATGCCTGATATTAAAATCGATGCCAATTGTCCGTTTGAAGAAATTATAAGACTGAAGGTGTATGTTTAAATTTTGGTTATCAATGGAAAAATGGGCGAGTGAGGGAGTGAATGAATGTTAACGTCGCACTGTTCAGCTACTCGAGAGCTTAATGAAAAAATGGGGAATGGGATTCAATGAGAAAAATCGACATAATGAAATGAATAAAAGATGGGTGTAAATATTTAACCATTTCTTAAATGAACACATTCCATATGAAAATTTAGTTATTCTTGTAGAATTTATACTTTGTGCTGCCCTGGAATTCATTCAGCAGTTGAAAGAGATTTTACAATTGGTAATAATTTTTGGATACTTGAGAAATCAAGATTGAATGTTGATACTTTAGATGTAGCACTTACCGTAAAATTCAATTTTGAAGATATCTCTTGCTCTGAAATTTTCGATGTATTAGAAAATGATATATGGACAAAGAAAAATCATTCAATGTTGAAAAATACTCATTTAAGTAAATAATGAAAAGGGATGTAAGCGCAATCGCGTGCTGTATTTATGTTTGAATTAATAAAATGTTCCATACATTTACGGTGTTATTTTTTCTTAAATTTTTCGTCCTCCTCTTCATTGTAAAAAAAAATGCTTACCTTAGTATTACTCAAATAAGTTAATGATCATACAAGATGAGTCACACTGAAAAACTTTTTCACTGTTTCATTATTCTTAAAGTTGGAAAACATAATGCATAAAGTAGGATAAACATTTGATTTGAATTTTTTTAAAGTCGCACTTTGAAGCTCTAAAAGAACTATTAGCGTAATGCCTAAAGGGAAAGAGCCTACCCAAAAGAGCTTAGAGCAGCGATACACAATCTGTGGCCCACCGAGCCTTTTTAAGTGTCCCGGTCATGGTCCATTGCTCTGAGAAATTTACTTAATTAAAAACATTGTATTAAAAATTTGGTGGGAAATTCTTTGTTAAGAAATAAAATATAATAGGACGTCGTTTATCCGAACGTTTATTATCCGGAGCGTCCAATAACCGGACCAAAGTCCGGATACATTTTCGAACAGCGCAATGTGCTCAATAGTTGTTTCGCATGAGGCCAAAAGTGACGGGAAACAACAACAACGGAAGTAGCAAGGGTCCATCAAATGCTAACACTTTTCTGCGTTTGAGACAGCCATGGAGTGGTCCGAACAACTATCAGAATGCTGTCCTACTCAACTACTGCTGCTCAAGCGAATCAGAGACCTTGCAACGAAAAATAAATGATTATTTTAAACAATAAAGGTAAAAATGAGACATTTTGCATCTGCATCTGTTTTGCTATTTTTTCAAGCATGTTTCCCGCATTTGATAATTTTCAATATTCGTCTAGTGTCCGGTTTCATATGCTGTATGGATCGCCAATCGCGTATCCAAACGGTGTCCGATCCCAATTGATTTGGATAAACGACGTTCTACTGCATCTGCTTTTTGCTTATGCAGAAATCAAATATATGCTTTTTGCTGTCGGTATCGTACAGGTACGAATTGATATTCTTTTTCTATTTGGAACGGTTACAGTTAGTGATAACAGACAACAGTGGAGTAGCGACAATTTCATAGGTGGAACTGATGTTTAACTATCTTTCATATCTTGCAAGAAAAAAATATTCGAAGACAATATATCGTTTCAAGAAGATTGGAAGGGTGACTATTTTATAGTGAAAAACAAACATGCATCAATAATTGTTTGATTTGTCTCGAAAGTGCTGTATTTTAAAAATGAGACTTTTCCTCGAAGATCTTTTTCAAGAGGTAATAAAAAGGCTTTTTTGAATAATCTTTGCAACAACAACAAAGTGTTTTGTCAGTGGTTATATCACAGCGGTAACAAAGACATCCTATGAAGTTTGTTATAGTATTCAGAGGCGGATTAAGTTAGTTGGAGGCCCCTGGCGGTAAAAGGTTTGAGGCCCATTGGCTTAAGAGTCGAAAAACTAAAATAGTGAAAAGAGTCGCTTACTTTAAATTCTCAAAATAGAATGTATTGCTATATTAAAACTCATCGGCTAAAGACAAATCTTAACTGTATAAAAAATTGAAAACCTTACTTAAGAGCTTACGTTTTGCTATACAGTTTGATTTCTTTTTGGCAATTCATCAATTATCTTTACCATATCTATTTTGTCCAAAGCATTTTATTCTGTATATAATATGGCCATGTTGCTCAATTTGTCTTTTCTCCCATAGTACTTCTTGAATTATTTTTAACACGTTTTAAAACTAAAAAAGATCATTAACCTGCAGCATTCCATTTTAGTATTGTTAAAAATATTTTCAAAAGTTTTTCTACATTAGGATTTCTCTTGCATCTCGATAAATTTCTAGCGGGGGTTTCATTGTATCTTTATTTTCTTTTCATTTCTTGTTCCAAGGTGGCGGGGTTGGTTTGTCCCTGCCCTTTGCACTAATCAAGCTTGGGGCCCCTGGCGACCGCCAGGTCCGACACCCGCTTAATCCGCCACTGATAGTATTGGTAATGATATGAAACCTTTTACTGATGAAGAAATTCTGAAGGAGTGTTTCTTAAATGCTTCTAATTTAATGTAAATGACAAAAATAAAAAATATAAAATAATAATAATTAGTAAAAAGAGCAAAACAGGAGTTATAATATTTTGATCAATTTTCCACATTTTTAATTTCCAATGTTATCTTGGTTTTAAGGCATTTATCCCCACCCTCTCCCCCATTTATCCTCATATTGCAGCCTGCGTGAAATAGCTAATATATATATGCGGCCCACGTGAAATAGCTGACACACGTATGCCCCCCGCGTGAAATAGCTAACATATGTATGCGACCCAGTAGAAAAAAAGGTTTGAGTATATAAAAGAGCTATAAAACTAGGCCCCCAAGAAACAACCCCCGATGCATTCAGCCTATTTTTTCAAAGGTTTTAACACATAGCTTGTTTTTGTATTAACTATATTTCTTAACTGAAAATAACATAATGGCTTTATGTAACGAATTCCTGAATTATGTAATTAATATGAAGAAAGTTATTGGAACTCCGATCATCAGTTGAGGACTATGACTACAACAAACGTTTGAGTGAGTGAATATTAACGTCACGTTGTTCAGCTACTCGAGGGATTTTAGCTACGGACCTCGTAATTTTGAGCCATTGTCAAGATCCTCTCCTAACTACCACACCACACCAACGGGAGGACGTTTGAGCTCTCGATGGATTCAATGAGCATCCCTCCCCTACACGGCGGGTCTTCAGCGGTACTAGGCTCGAACTCATGACACGACTCCAATACCTTGATAACTAGGCTTCCGCCGCCACACAATAAACGTTTGAAATGAATGTTCAAACACAAAAGCATGTAAGAACATTACATTAAGAATTTAATAGTTCCAATTCTAGGCAAACGCACATTCAGACTTAAAATTGTATAATTTTTCAAAAAAATGATATAAAAATGTTTTTTAAATTTTATGTTAGTAAAATTTAAGCTACATTCCTAGCTTTAATTGATTTTTTAAACTTTCGAAAACACACAGGATAGGCTACTTTTTCATAAAATCTTTTTCTGATGGTTGTATTTTTTTATCGGATTAGTCTAGAGTTTTTATTCCGAAAAATACGAAAACTAGAGGGAAAAACTTCTCGTTCAAAAACCTGAAATGCAGTAGTAAGGTACATGCTTAAGAAAGGTTTACCAGTTTTATCTTTTTTTTGCAGTTTTATTTATGAAGTCAACGATGGAGGCAATTCAAATCAACTAAAAGTAAGAAAAAAAGTGATTGGAATAGAAATGTTATTTAAATATTTATGAAGTTTTTATGTGCAAAAATTCGGTCTTTTCGGAAACGCTTTTTTAAAGTAAACATTGATGGCTGAGAAAAAGAAAATAAATGGCAAAATGTTGAGTTAGAAGAGCCAATCTAAATATTTTCCAAATTTAAATATTGTAATTTTTATTCAACAAGAGTGCTTTTTTCGCTTACTTTTTTTTTACTCTTTTAAAGGTTATACCTAGTTTATTAATATTTGATGTTATTTTAACTGGGTTTAAAAGAAGCATTAGATATTTTCTTAATTATTTCATTTTCATGATCTGTGCCCGAAAATTTAATTTAGAATTTTGAGACTCAAAAGAAAAAAAAACATAAAATGAATATTAAATAATTTAGGTAACTAAATATCGATTTCAGATTTATATTTATGAATCTTTATGTCAGTTATATATATATGTGGGAATTTCCACATAGACGGCACTCTAGAGGGCGCTGGCGACGCGAGCCAGAAGCAGCGAGCGAACTAACCAGAGAGAGAGATTAGCCAGCGAGCGAGCGAGCGATCTCGACGAGCAGGTCGCAGAGCAAACGCTGCAGATAAGAAAAGCAACAGGGAACCGACTGGCCGAGGAGGGACCAGCTCTAATCTAGACTAGAAGTGGTGTGACGCGAAGGTCACCCATGCTTCACCTGAAATCAACTAACATCGTTGAACTACGTGTGTTACCATTGTGAACTGAGAACCTTTGTGTATGATAAGAGAGAAAGAGACTGAGGTTCGCGAGTAGGCGTTCCCGTTGTCAATACACCCTGGAACTCTATTTGTTAGAAATTAGCTACTTTTCTTTAATTAATAATTGTTAAGTTTTGAATAAATTAGTAGAAAGAAAAAAGCTTTAGCCCCTTGTTGTCTCTCTCTCTCTCTCTCTCACACACACACACACACACAACACACACACACACACACACACACACACACACACACACACACACACACACACACACACACACACACACACACACACACACACACACACACACACACACACACACACACATATACTTTTTGTTATCTTGTAAGTTGATTAATTTGATAGTTGCGAGATTTGAAAACTGAAATAAATATGTTCATGAAAAATAAAATATTTTTAAATTCATAGTTTTCATATGAAATCCAGGAAACTAAAAATTTTATAACTTAATAATTTTTCTTACAGTTAACAAAAGCATTTTCGAAACATTTCGATTGCAGCAAATTATAATTTTCTCATATTTTGACGCAAATTACTCTTCTTCAGAGGTTCATAAGAATTACTTTGATTTATTTTGGGGTGATTAGGCTTCTTTGTAACTGCAAATTTATGTTTTATAATTCTTGTAATATCGAATATATTGGGGTACAATTTTAATAATTTTTATAAACGTCAAGTATAATTTTAATTTCATAACAAATGCTCAACTATCGCCTGATTCCTAAGCATTCTTTTAGAAATTACAAAAAAAAATAGAAAGGCATTGTCAATGTTATCTTACAAAAACTAACATTTCTAAAACTTGGGAAAAAAATGTATATTATTTTAATTATGGCAATTGGATAATTTCTCTTATCTTTTTCAACAAACACAATAACACACTTTTTTCACTAGCAGGCATGTTTTACTAAAATTATTCCAAGTATAAATTTTTTCTGAAACTTTGTTCCATTCATCTAGAAACATCATAAAGTATTTTTTGAAGGTTTATTAGATGGAAATTTGAAAGAAATATCAACTAGATTAAATGTTAGAAAAATGCTGAAAAGCAAGCGGAACTAAAATGTATTTGACGTTAAAGTCCTCTTATAAAGTATTTATTAAACTAAAAAAATTCATTTACTTATGAAAAAACTATAATCTAATTACATTCCGTTGTTTATTTTGTATTACATGAAATTAGAAAGAAAAAAAAAATAGCAATCTCTGCATACCAAACATAAGTTATTAATTGTGAGAAGAAATAAATTTTTCTGGAAAAAATAAAGCGTAATGAGTTAACAATAGAAATGCAATTGATAAAAATTGAGGCTATACAAACGGGTTCCTCAAGGTTTGTTATATACCTTATTTTTTAATATTTTTTTCAAAACTTAAATTAGCAAGAATGAATTTCAATTGATCAAAAAATTCAATACAAATCTTACACGGAGTTTTTTTTTTATCTTAATAGTAAAAACTATATGTCTCATGTAAAAACCACATTGCTAATTTCTGCATGAACTTTAAGTACACATTAAAAAAATTGGTTTATATATAAAAATAAAAATAAAGACAATGCAAGCTGAATTTTTCTCAACAATAAGCAAATTGAGGGAACAAAAATAAAGCAGATTAATTGGTTGTAGAGGATTTCCATACTCTACAAATTTTGTACAAATTGAAATAAACATCGGGGAAGATTTCTTATTTTATCAAAATTCATGCAAGCTAAAATTAATGGGGTTTTTTGACAAATATACTTTAGTATGAAATGAAATAATCTGTAAAAAAATCCTCTTTGAAGTTACAAATAAAAAAAAAAATGTATATTATGAAAAGGTAATTTTTTCATCTACCAATCAAAATTTGCCAGTTATGAGGTATTTTTTTAAAAAAATATTTCACGGGAAGTACCAAATAACTTTTTTGAAATAAAATACAAACATTTTGAATGAACATTTAAATTGAATTAAATTTCTTTATGTGTTAGATGTAAATGTATCTTAATTTCATTGAACAGAAATATTGAGATTATTTTTTTTTCACTTTAATTATTCATATGAGCAAATTTTATTGAAGTACAGTATGATAAGTTACTTCATTTCAATAGTTACGTTTTTAAAGGAAGAAACATTTGTAATTAGAAGGAGAAAAAATTGCAGTTAAAGATTTGCTATTTAATTTGCCAATGTTATTTTAAAATTTTGCATAGGATTATAAAACATAGAATTTTGTGCATAAAATTGTTATTTCATGAATAAAAAAAATAGAATAACAGACTACTAACTAAATAAGACAGGGGAAGCATTTAATTTAACAGAGAATTTCGCTTCAAGATTTTTTTTTCACTATCGAAATCGAATAAAATTAAGAGATATTTGCTGTACTGCATTCAGTTCTGCTGAAAGTCGGAGTGAATTTTGCTAACATCTATTTTTTCCTTTTTTTTTTAATAAACAAAATTATGATTGCTTTTTTTCATTATTCTAGGCTAAAAAAATATTATTATTTGAAACGTACGGAGCCTTTAAAAGAATTTTTTGCATGAACACATAACTAATTTAAAAAAAATATCGGAAGACTAAGATCGTACAATATAAAGAGAATACAAGTTAATTAATTATTTATTTTCATTAACTTCAGCTTTTTGAATACGTTTTTCATGCCTTTTCCCTTTTTTGTAAAAGAGAATAATTAAAGACGCGGGCGAAGCCTTTAAATTTATTCATTATGAATTAAAAAAAAATAATTAAAATAAAAGAAATAGTTGAAAAGCCGAGGAAGAATCTTTTTGTGTCTTTCTTTTGAATTACCTTGTATTTATTAATCTGATTTCACCATAATTTTATTTATTACAAAGGAGTTAACTTCTTGAATTATTTAGATTCGAGAAACCTTTGTGGTTTTTGTTGTTTCTATATCAAATGAACTGGATTCAAAGAAAAATCTGAGATCTCCTGCTTCGTCGTAAAAAATGCTAACGTACACATGTACAGAAAAAAACGTTTGGTAAAAAATATTATCAATTGTTTAATTATTTATTATGCGGGGAACATATTTTTCCAAAATAAAAACATCAAATCATACTTTCTAAAGGAATGAAAAGCAATGCGAAATAAATTTCAAACTTTTATTTGATTAAAAAAAATTCGGAAGTTTAAGAATTAGAATGTAATTTATATATTTACTACGGATAGGAATTCTGATCTATGGATTGAAGAGAAACTGTCCTAGTTTTATATGTTTCTTTGCAAGATTTAAACTTCTTTTCACAATAATCATTGTCATCTTACCTGTAAGAACGAAAATATTAATTAGTTATACAGATAATAAAGTTCTTAGTTTTCTTACAAATATAATGAACCTTTTTTTTAAAATAAAAAATTATATTTTGCATTTTGAATAAAAACAAAGAATGGAAGGAACACAAAATATTAAATGAAATTAACATATTTTACAGAAAGTTAGATGAAATTGAAACTTCTCTAAGAAAGATTCAAGAATTTAAAACAGCTTAAACTTCATTAAAATAAATATCATTTTTCATTTTATATAAAATTTTTGTTTATAAGATTTTAGTTTTGGCGCAATACTTACTAATTTAGAAGCAAATTTCGTTTTATATATTTTTAAAAAAAAACTTATTGCTTTTAAATTGTGTTGCAAAGCTAAAAAAAAAAAAAAAAAATTACGAATACAAATATTTTGAAATAAATTTCGATTATAAATTGTACTTCCAGTGGTTCTATCTTTTAAAATTTAAAATTATAATAATTATTCTAACGAACTTCATTTATTTGCTATTTTTTCAATTACTAATTTAAAGGAAATAGAAAATTTTATGAATTACCTAATCAAAGATTGATTCTAAAATTAATCCAGTCTTAATAAGAGTCTCTTTTGCGTAAGTGTTCCGCCTGCATATTTATTATTTAGCAATTATATTTAGTTAAAATGTGTTAACTAAAACTTTAAAAAATTAAGTAGCTTCTAATGAACTAACTGTCTTATAGATGGCGACACGTGTCTACCGAAAAACAGTGGTTGCAAAGAAATACGAAGGTGGGAAAGAATCACTTGGAAAAGTTTTCAGATGGCAAAATAAGATGAGTTTTTCTAAAAAGAAGCTAAACAGTTTAGCTTAGACTTTTAAATCCGAGTTGGTTTTCGCATTTTGTCGAGTTGAGCCGATGGCCACTTTTTCTAATACGTGCTGTTTTTCTGAGCAAAAAATTGAACGTTTTCAGTGGAATGCAGATAAGTTTGTTTTATTCAAAGAATTTATTTGCATCTTTTTTTATAATCCCATTTAGTTTCCAAACACGTGATTTTCTTGTAACTGTAGAGGAAAAAAAAATACTTGAATGAATATCTTCCTGATGCGGTATGTTTTTATCCAATTCAAAACTGAATTTGAGATAATTTAAGTTAAATCAAATCACAACTTGCCACAAACACCTACGGTGACTTAACTGCGTTCACAAAAATAATTTTAAAAAAGACAGCAGATGAATATTTTTAATGGTATTTAGAGTCCCTTGAATTAGAATACATACATATAAAATTCTTTTAAGAATATTATTACAAGAAAGAGTTATTTAAATGCACTTGTTTTACAAAAAAAAAAAAAAAAAAAAAAAAAAGAAGAAGGAAGAGTTATATAAATTTTTAAAACATTTTTTTTAAAAATAAAAATGCTTTTATAATAATAATATTTTGCCTATATATAGCTAGGGCTTCTACACCGAGTCAGAAATGGGATTTTTGAAAAATTCAGATTATTTTCGGAGATTATTCTCTAATCTGATTTGTTAAAATATAAATAAAGTACTATCTAGCTATGTTTCGACAAAACATTACTGTTATAGAAGCCTTTTTCGTAAAAGGAAAATATTTTAAAAGTATTGCTGTCAACTTTTCTACATTTTTTGCCAAAAAATTAATTGTATTGAAATAATTTTTATTTTAACAATAATCTGAAAACAATTTTATATGTATATTCTAATTCAAGTGACACTAAATATAAAAAAAAAATATTGATTTGTACGCTTTTTTAAAATTACGTCTCCGAACGTAGTCTCAATCACCTTTAATATCTAAAGACATTTTTCACAATGATTGCTGAAGATCCCAGTGATCTTGCGGGACATCGACTATATTGAAATTCCGTTGATTCATAACCATTTTCTGCAGATGTAGGACATCATATGAGTATATAATCACCCCATCTGACCAGCAGCTCCTCCCCCCCCCCCAATACCCATCCACAATTTACTGTTTCTCTAACAGTCTTTTTCTAGCCGTCGTCACTTGATCATGGTTCAAAATTACGAGGTCCATCGCTAAAAGCCCTCTTGTAGCTGAACAGTGCGACGTTATACAGTCGACTCTCGATAATTCAAACCTTCGATAATACGAACCTCTCGATAATTCGAAGTATATGCTCAATCCCTAGAAAAACTCTTGATATTTCGAACTAAAACAAAATGTATTGTTTTAGTTCACTCAATATTTCAAAGTAAAATCTGTGGATGGCCAGACTACAACACGCTATATAATTCGAAGTTATCTTATAAAACTCTCAACAATGCGAACACTCACTGTCATCTGCAATCCTGCAATAAACAGGTTGGAGCTTACGAATTTTGCGTTGTGTTGTCTCTGTATGCCTCCCCTGTTACGTAGCCCCTTTGATGACTATCTGTCTGCTACCTCTTCTTAGTGTTTTCCGATTCTTCAGGCGAAAAGACAATTTTATTATTTTCATTTCTTTAAGTGGACAGTAGACCAAACGAACCTATTGTTAGCTGTCCATATCTTTCGAACACGTGGCCTTGTTACACGTGTTAAGAAAGGATGATCCGCTGTTCATAAAATTAGATGCGTAGGATTGTGTATGAATATATTGAATGTCTTTTTTTAATACAGGACTTTTAACTTCTCTAAAATATTTATACTGTATAATATGTACTTTTTAAAAATACTTTAAAACAGTTTTATACATATGTACAATTGTTGTTTTATTACATAGTTTAATAATTAAATGTGTTAGAAAAAAATTAATCTTCCTGTATTTTGGGAATTTTTCTACCCTCTTGATACTTCGAAGTTTTTCATTGGTTCCTCCAACTTCGAATTATCGAGAGTCGATTGTGTAATATATCCACTCACTCACTCACTTCCTAACATTCTGGAAACCAATCCCTTAAGGTAGTGGTTCTGTGGCCAGTGGTGTCTCTCATGTAACGTTGAGATTTTCCCCTCTTACAGACTGAAAGACCTAGCGAAAAAATTAATAGATGTGCCATGTTAAAAAATCTTGGCGGTCCGCGATGCAACGCTGATATATAAAGGGGGGCTGCGGCGATCTTGTTTTAAGAACAGCTACCTCTTAAGGTTCTCTTTGAATAATGTTAAGGAATAGGACCATTATTTGTGAAATTCTTTCTGACAAAAAAAAAAATGCTTCAACATTAATATTACAGGTGTATTCTAATTTCACTCTATCCTCTATTATCTCTTAGCATTAATACTAATTTTTTTAAATTTGTGCATTTTATTCTAGTATAAAATGTCTTTCATGCTAAACTGCATGTTAAAAGGAAAAAAAATTATATTTGGAATGTTTTTTATTTTGAAAAAGTGCAGTGCTATAAGAAGAAGTATGAATAACGCGTTGGGAATTTTTCATTGAATAGCCGAGATATTTTTTAATAGGGCTGCGCACACACATTGGTATTTTAACCTTTGCAGGCCTAGTACATTCCCCAGGAGCTGGTATTACTTTTTAGCGTATACCAATTATCCAGTTTCCTCCCCAGAGGGAGGCACCTGAGCTGTTGACGATGCGAACCAGTGCTAGGATTCAATTTTGCCGAGAGCACCCAAGCCAAATAGACACTCAAGGGATCTTCTACAAGCCGTATAAACACACGAAGCGGCCTCTGTCGATTTTCTGCATCATGAGAATCCACCGACTTGGACCGGGGTCGAACCCGCAACCTTAGGTGCCAGCGACAAACCAACCACGCCACACAGCCAGTCATCTTTCTGTCTAGAATACATTCCGCATTAAGCTAAAGTTCTTTTACATTTGGCGAAGACACAGCTTTCTTTATTGGCTTTCTCTCAGTCTTTTCTTAAATCAATATAGTCATGGCGATCCTGACAAATAGTTAACCAGATCCCCCTTTCAGTGAGATGAGCTTTTCTTTAGTATTTTCTCTGAGAATTTCAGAAAATATAGGAAGCACAATGATATTTAAAAATAAAAATTCAATATTTTTTAAATTAAAAAAATTCTTATATTCTGTAGTTTCCAACTTTTCCAAGTCGGGAAATAAAATATTTCAGCGTCAGATCTTGCGGGTCAGATATTCTTAAACATTTTTGCTTCTGGAATAGTCGTATGTAAGAAAAGCCCGAATCGAACGATTGAGCGGGTTTGCAGAAAGTGGGAAGTATCACTTTTTATCAACAGACGGTGGTTGTAGTCTATGTTTTACATTCACTTGGAAAGTTTAGCTTTGTTTATAAATACAACGAATACACGTCACCTTTTTATCTGTAGTAAACAAGTAATTATCAATATATTTCTAATTGCTTGGATTCACATTTTTGTCTTAATGTTTAAATAATTTCAGAGCAGTAAAAATGTCAATTATTCTCTATTATTGTTGCTTGTAGGACTGAGGATTTCGTTACCTGCACGATCGTGAGTCACTACAACTGTGAAGTTAAGTGCTTGTGTGTGTGAAGTTTTCTTTTTTGTTTCAATAATTTTGATGGAAGCCTAAATAAAAACAAAATATATTATAATACAATGAATACCTTATTTTCTTGGGGGTTGTCATAGACGAGTCCATTTTTTCCTCTCCTCGCTTTTTTTGCAATTAATTTCTCTTTCAAACATTTGATGAGGGGTATGACTTTTTCATCCTCTACATATATATATCCATATCTCTCCCCCCCCCCAAATCTGAGTTTTTCGGCGGGAGTTGGTAGAGTGTGGTTTAATTATTTTTAAATAATACATTTTATTATTTTTAGTGGCATAGTGTGCTAACTTTTAATCAAAATCCTTTTCAGGTGTCCAAAAGGAAAATAATTCTCACACAAGAAGAAATCTCGCTATTGATGAATAAATCATAGTTCTGAAGTTAGTGATATCTCGGATGATGACCATGATGCAGACAAAATATGGACTGGAAGGAGAATCAAATTCAGATGAGGGAGATGAAGCAAAATATGGAAATATTTGTACTGGAAAGACAATTTGGGATCATGCTTTGCCCTCGAAGTCTCTTGAACTTATTCATTTCAATGTTTTAGCCGTAGAAAAATTCTTGGTTTCAGTTCAAACAAAGTACAATATCAAATAAAATTCCACAAAAAATAAAAATGGATCGCCTAAAATTTAGGTTAGAGATAGCTGAAGCGCTTGCAGCACCTCCTCCTACTAACATAAGTACTTTAACCGATGATGAAGATGACAGTGTTGGAATTCCTCCCGCAGAAAGATTGAATTATTTTAATAACCCGCCTGCCAAAAAGCCATGACAGGATAAAAGATATGACATGTGTAACCATTTTCGATGTGTTGATGACATTCAGGATTTCGCAAATGTAGATATGAAAAATACGAAAGCAGTTAGAAAACGGGTGAAAAAGGCAATGTTTATATTCATGCTTGTCAAAAACAAAATCATGCTTAAAAGTTTCCACTGTTAGTAAATAATGAGTCAACAAAAGAATTAATTATACATCAGTAGTTTTCTTATTTGTAATAATTTTAGTTGAATTAAGTTTTTTTCTATCAACTTAGATACAAAAAAAAAAAAAAAGTATAACTCGCATAAAATTTTACAGGTGATGGTTTCACGCGAAAAGCCTAAGCCCACACTATCGTTTGTGTACCGTCTGCCAGAATACTAAGAATAACCAGAAGAATTTAATATTTAAAGATAAGAGTATTTCGGATCTTAAATTTATATAGAAGAGAAACGGACTTTTTAATAGTACTTTTCTTTAAATTCTTATATTTCACAGAGTTTCTAAAAATCTATTTATACTGCATAAATCGAAGAATCTTGAATAATATGCAAGCATATTAAAATTGTTAATTGCAACATTCCTTATGAGATCCTGAGTCTTAATTTAAGTAATTGCACCTTTCTTACGTATACTATCAAACATGACCCTGTTTTTTCAATAGTTTTATTAATAAAAAAATCTATTTGAGAAAAACATCGCATTGTAAACGCAATGCAACCAATTAATTATCCCAAGTAACATTTTCTTTAAAAACGTTTCATGTTAAAATTTTATTTTATAAGCAATTAAATTTCACAAATCATAAGATTTATGGGTTGTGCTGTTTTTTAATCTTAGCCAATACAAAGTTGAGATTGATAATTGTCTTTTTAAGTGTCATAAAAAAGCGTTATTAATTTTTTTGCTTAGACGAATTGTTATTTGTATTAAATTTTATGTAAAAAACTATAATTGTATCAGAATTATATTTTTTTTACAACAAAATACGAAAGGAATGATTTTACTTTTTATTCATTGTTTCAAAATTTTCTTTATTTCGTACTGTAAAATAAGATAAATGTTTGAATACTAATAAAATTAAATTTAAAAGAATTTTTTTTGTATATTTATACATTTTTATTTTTATTGTAAATAAGAAAAATCTGACGGAATTACTTATTAACATAATAGTTATCATTCTTCTTCGTATTGTATTATTTTTTTTAAAAAACCAAGTAAATTGTAATTTTAACGAAGACGGAAATAACTTGTTTCAAACACAAAATAAAAAAAAAGTAGCAATTGTTCATTCTTTCTTAATTAAAGGAATGAATATAAATTTTATACATAATAACGATTGAACATACCTAATTAAAAGCTTCAATTTTATTTTGAAGTATTAATAAATTCTAGCTATTAATGTGCGAAATATTTAGTTTTTACCCCTTTTTGAGTGATATAGAAAATGTATTGTATTTACTGCTATTTTCCCTTAATTGAAAACTGACTATTTACAAGAACAAGGATTTCATTTTTTAAAAAATCTAGTGGTATCTATTTTATTTCTTAATATGAAATAAATTCAAGTATAGTACCAAGTTTAAAACTTAATAAAAACTATTACTTTCATTGGAAAGGTTTTAGAATTATAATTTTTACTCCAAAATGATCAATACCGATTAACAAGTTCTTAAATGATGCTGAAAATTCATTAAATACATAGAGTTAAATACATTTAATTAGAAACAAAAAGTGAAACAAGTATTGGTTGTGAAATAAGTTCAATAGTAATTACTTAGAAAAATGTTTATAATTTCTTTCGATGCAAGAACAATTTGACAATTAAATTTTGCAGACACTGCCGAAGCAAATAAGCAAAGGAAAATAGCGTTATTGCTCTGAATCCAAAATTGCCAAATTGCGTTTTTTACCGAGGTACAATCGAAAACATTAAGAAAAAAAAACTGCAATAAAGGGAATAATCTGTGCCTACACTTACCGTAATTTCGAAATAGAAGGAAATTGAATTGCAGAGACAAAACTTATTTTCGGAAAAGCTTTCCAAATCCTTGGACATTTCTTAACTGTCAGAGCAAGTTTCTTGAGTGTCGTCGGAGTCTGTTTGTTCACAAAATAATAAGATACCCTTGGAAGCTTCTGTCTTTACTTTATCAACCCTTACAGTGCGTTATGTTTTCCCAGAGGGGAGGGGTGGAATCTTCTGTTTCACTGATTCGGGCATTTAGACATTATCAAGGAGGCTAGTATAGTGTGGATGCTTTTTTGTTTGATTTCTTTGGATTTCCAGTACGTGAACAGTTCGATATCAATTCAAAAAATATTAAATAAAAGTTTATGAACAAGAACATTATAGTGATATTTGTATTAAAATATTTTGATGGTTTTTCAAGTGTGCTTTTTTGAATGTGGAAATTAGAATATTATATATATTTTATATTGACAAAAAAGGCTTTCTGTTACTTGTTAAACCACGAACCGTAATGAAATCTGAAACCGAAAAAAAACCCTATAATTTACATTGAAATATACATTCAGTATGTATTTTAATACACAATGAATGATATAAAATGTATGAAATCTTCCTCGGAATCAATTGTACGTAAAAGAAAGAATATTAGGGTGACATTAAAAAAAGCATACTTCAAAATTTTCGATACAGTTTGAATTTTTTTGATTTCTTAAAATGATTTCACTTTTATTTCTCTTTCTTTATAAAAAGAAGTATAACATTTTTTTGGTGGAAAATTTAAAAACTGATGCACATTCTAATGTACTTAAAAAGTAATTCTATTTAAGTATTTTACTATTGTAGTTATGTAAAATAACTAGAAGAAAGTAAAAATAATATTAAGTTATGTAGAAGCGTGTAAATATTTAAAATATTTTGTAGAAAATATTACTATAGTAAATAAATGAAACAAATAATATATAAAGTTTCTTTTATTAAAATAAGATGCACATGATTTACAAAACTGAAATTAAATATTTATTATCAAGCAATAATTTCTTCACAAAATTTAAAATTGGCCGCTTAAAAATTTTATTTATATAAACAACTTTTAGAAGTATAATTCTTAACAGCCCTTATATATATATATATATATATATATATATATATATTATGTTATGCAATTGTAGTTTTCAAATGAAAACGAAACAAAACATAATAGTTACGTTTGATTATATACGAACAAAAAATAAAAATAGCACCCACAAGATAAATAGCACTAAATTGGCAAAATTACAAAATTTTAAGTATTTGAACTTTGAAATTTATTGATTTTAAATTTTATTATTTATGCCTCACGAATTTTAAAGTATGGTATATTCTGGCATATTAAGCATACCGGTGTATAATGTTCACCTATACATTCAAACTGCATTTTTTAAATTTTTTGTTATATTTGCCGTATAACGTGCATCATTCTTACAAATAAATCTAAAATATACATCTGTAGAACCATTATGTTTTGATGTAATTTATTCTAAGTATTTTACCAGTCTTTTGAATAACGGTATATTTCTAGAACTAACAGTCTAAAGAGGAAGAAAATAGGTGTTAGAAAGTACATGGATATGTTAGAAGATGAAAAATATTTACAAAAAACAGGCTAAATGTCACGCAGGTCTAGAAATAGGTTGTGAGTGGATAATAAAAGCATGGAATATGAAATTAAACCTGACATAATTCAAAAAACATTGAAAAATGTAGTATACCTAACAATCTAGATGGAATGAAAAATGATTATTTATATTAAGATCAGTGATGGTGAAGAAGAAACGGAAAACTTGAAGAAATTCTTGAAGATAAAAAATGACATGAAGACATAATGAAAACAAATATGACAAACTTATCCAATTATGAAAGTTCATAAGGTATGTCATTTGCTTCAAATAAACACTTTTTACAAATAAATATATAAAGAGAGAAACGTATATTTTTAATGCTCATATTCTCTTTATTTTTAAAGCTATCATTTTTATATCCGGCGTATAAAGCGCACCCGTATTTTTTTTAATCTAATTTTTTGTCTTAAAACCGCGCGTTTTTCGCAAGAATATACGATAGTTTTACGTCTCTATCATCAACTGTAATGATATAGAAAAGAAATAAATAAAATTCATATAAATTATTTATTGCCAAACAGTTAAAGTTTGTTAATAAGTAGTTTAGAAGTGTATACCTTATAATTAGGAAACGATTAATATTTGTGTAGTTTCTCATGTTACACTTATTCAAAAGTTATAATATGTGGCATATACTAATAGATATATCGGACCTTTCCTAAATTTCCTTAACTTTCGGAAGTTAGGAAAACATTCACGGATTAACTCCTTTTTTTAAAACTCGATTTTCTAAAAATGGCAGAAATAAAAAAAAATAATTAAATACCGTATTTTCCGGCATATTACGTGCACCTGTACTTTCAAGCTACAATTTTACAGTTTATTTGGCATAATTCAGAACAAGGTATATTCGAAGTAAAATGCGCACCCTGTTTTTGAGAGGAAATCTGAAATGTATATGTGTACTCTTATCTTTGAAGAGGGAGTGAATGATAAAATCATAAAATGAATTTAAACCTTAGATGATTAAAAAGATATTTAAAAAATGTATAGTATATAGTATATCTAACAATTTAGATCGAATAGATGATTATTATGTATTTATGGATCAAACTAACACTGAAACAGTATACGCCTGAAGATAAGATGAATATGACGATTTGTTCCGGTTATCCAGTAATAAAGTTCTCATTAAATACATCATTTCTTCTAAAAAATCACAGTTCTGAGACATATGTGAACATTTAATTTATTTTATATTCAGCTTTTCTTTTAAAAAACTATAATTTTTATATCCGGCGCATAAATTTTGGTCTTATATTTTGTGTTAAAATTCGCGTTTTACGCCGGAATATACAGCATAAAATTTTTCCCTTTAAAATACTTGTTAAAAAAGTAAAAATTGCGGATATGGAAATAATAATATTCATGGAAAAAGTATTTTTCTTATCATTGGAATACTATTCAAACAACAGTGCTTTGTACATCAAAATAATTCTGCGTGCTTGACATTTTACAAAAAATATAAATTAACAGATGAGATCCTTAGAGGCAAATATTTTGACTATTCACTTGCCAGCTCTCAAAGTAAAACAACAAGAAATGGGTATGGCAACAATGACATAACGGTGAATATTAGGGCCCCCCTTGCAAAGTCGAGTATTTGGTACTCAGGTACTCAAATACGTACTTGGCGATGCCAAACTTTGGGCTCTCTAGAATCCTCCTCCCCTCCTGCGATGTGAGGATGTACGTTGCACCACTGCATGACAATAACAATAAATAAATTTCCACTGTTTCAAAAGAATGTAGGAATTCATAAGTGGGAAATTCGCGTAGTCTACCTAGAAGTTTTCAATGGAATTACCAATAAGTGTACAACTCAAACTCACTCCATAGATTGAATTAAACTCTAGAAATAGTGGTTTTATCTTTTGCCTTCTTTAAAACTCTGATACTGGGGAACTCCAAATCTATCCAGCTATTTAGGATTGCTTAGATTAATAGCTGTACGTTTATTTGTAATTTTAAGCTTATTTCTGCTCTTTTGCTGATAATAAATGCTTTTGAATCGGAATTTTTCATGAACATATCTGAGACACGTTAAAATAAAAGTACTTATTACTCCAATAGTCTAAATAACAGAACCTGATCTCTCACATAAGAATGTTTTACTACATATACATGCTTTATGAAGACACGTAACGATAATTTGCAATAATGAATAGTCAATATTCACGGGGGATGTGGTGGCTCTCTTAACGAAGGAATAACCTCATGGTTATTAATTTGTAAGTTGCTAGGCTATAAATTAAATTAGGCTTTAAAATCATGCTCAGAGATTGCGTGAGGTGCCGAACATACATTGATGCAACCTAACCAAACCAAGATTCTATCTAACCAATCTAATTTTGATTAAAATACTCAAATACCTAGAAGAGTGCAGGGAGGGAGTTGTGCAGCAGGTTTCTTAGAGTTGTCATGGGAAATAACTAAAAACATACGCACACATTCTACAATAATTTTGAGGTGCAATAAAAAAAAAGTTCGTAATTTTTCATCCATTCTAATTGAATAAATATTTTTAAATTTATAAAATATGCAAAAATAGTCTATCGAATTTGCTTTGTATTCCTTTTAAATTAAAAAATAGTTTTGTTTAAAAATTAAGGATTTGATTTATAAAAAGATTAAGACGAAGGAATAAATGAAAATCAAAATAAATTTTTAGAGTGAGTGTCTCTTTACAGCACACTATAAAGCAACACGAGATGTATTGGAGACGGGCCTCGTAAATCTAAATCACCATCAAGTGACGAGGACGACACCTGAGATGGCACAGCCCTCTTTGAACTCCCACATCAATGAGTGGACTTGACAGATTAAGAGGGCATTAGATCCTATAAAAGGTAGAACTTTAGTGGCCATAACGACTAGGCTAATGCGATCATGAAAAAGCGTTTAGAAAAGTTAGTTCATTAGAAATTTTGGGAGAGAGTTTTATGTGTAGATGACACGTTTAAAAGTTTAAGTTTTAATTCATATTCTTTTGTCATCAAAATATAATATAAAAAATATTTATTTGTACATTAAAGAAGAACTAATATCCCACTTTTTTATTATATTCTCAATTATGTTAAACCTTGAATAAATATTCAATCACTCCTTGATATTAAGCTGTAATGTGAGTAAACTGAACCAAAAAACAAAGAACTATTTGTGTTATCTTTTGGTAAAAAAAAATCTAATATATCAACTAATTTATTTTTTAATGCTATGCTTAATTTTGAGGATTATCATTTGATTAATAAATTCAATAAATAAGAGACTATAAATTATGCAGTAATTAATTAAGAAGAAAAGCAAATTTATTTGAAATATGTTGTGGTTTTGTTTCTTAAGGAATCATAAAATAAAAAGGTTTTCGTAGAAAATGCATTGACTGTTTAAGAAAACAATACTTTTTCATAACTGGCAATTCTAAAAGTTAATTTTTTATACGATTTCTAATCATTTGTGCCGAATTTGGGTTTTATTTATTCTTTCTTTAGATGTGCGTCATTTTAAATTGAGTTCTTTAAGCATTTGACTTTGCTTATTCAAATAAATATTCCCCCGCTTAAACAGGTTTTGATTTTTTTTTTATGTAAATTCAAATCTAGTTTCTTATACTTTCTGAAAAGTCCTTTTTTTCTCGAGTTTTTCATGAATTTAGTTTACTGCGAGTAAAGAAAGCTCCGACCATATTGCAAGAAGAGTAAATTTGAATAATTATGAATTTTTTGTTGTATACACATAAGATAAAAGAAAATAAGACAAACTCAGAAACTGCTTTATTCTATCTTAATTGAATAAATATGAGGAATGAAAATGCTCCCTATCTTCAATTAAATAACAACAGTAATCAGATAACAATAAGATTCACATTTTTCTGCAATATTTCACACCGTTCTTAGATTAATGAGATATTGAACTATTCCAAAAACAAAACCAAAACTAAACTATAAGAAATTAAATAACTGTTATTCACTATACTATAGCTATACATATGTGACATTATTCATGACCGGGGTTGTTTTTGTTTATTGCAGACTACTCATGTGTGCGTACTTTTTAAAAGTAAATTTATAAGAATAATGCTATTTTCCAATCAGTTTTACTTTTTTATCGGTTCTTAATGCCTCAAACAAATTACTTTCATCTAGAAAATACGCTAGAAAAATACATTATTAAGAAGCTTTTCTGAAAATGAATCAGAAATGTGATTATCTTTGGTTAGATTTTTTTCCATTTCTTCAATTAATTCTATTACTTATTTCCATTAACAGTTGGTTTGAGTTTTGCTTCACCAAATAATGTGATCGCCTTTGCACTGAACAATTAATAATTAATTGAAATCCTGGAGTCCTTTTTTTTAGTATTTCCCTGTCCTAACTCTGGTCGTGAAAAATAAACTTAAACTGAAAAGTACTACATATATATTTACACGCTACTTACATATACAAACATATACATAAGCATGTACCCAAGAGTATATGATATTTATAAATACACATACATACAAGTATTTGCTTAGAAAAAAAAAGACAATTTAACATTGTAAACTTTATTGCAGATATTCTTACAAAATATAATATTTAATTTATTCATAATCTAGCATCTTGAGATGAGATGTTTTTCGAATAAATATTTACTTTGATATTATACAGTTTCTTTTATAAGTCCTCTACTATTTAAACATGTTTAATAATAAATATACTTAGATGTTAAAAGTTAAGCAGTATTTTTGTTATATTTTCTTGCACATGAACTGTTTCTGTATAATTTTTGTGCTGCATTAATTATGTTTTTATTAAAACACACCAGAGTGAGTTATTTTATTCAAAGAAAATTGCGATATGTTTGTGACGCTTTAAGACAACTCTTTTATGTTCTGTAGGAAAATATTTTATAGGTTTTTAATGTATAACATGAAAAAGTATTTTTAAAAGGATTACATAGTGCTATTGAAAACTGTATATGCATAATGTTAAGTTCAGAAAATGTTTCAAGAAGAACCATATTTTAACACTGATATTATGACCTGTCTTTGCCGTCCTTTAAAGGTCAGCGTATGTTATTATTCTACTCATTTTTATGGCAATCATGTAATATTTCTTGCTTAATATATTTCTCATATTTAGTTTCCTATGCTGTATACTGCTAAGTACACCTTTTTGCGTTAAATTTTAAAGGGGAATGGGGAATGTGTTGTTATGCAATATTTTTATATTTTAAAAGAATAATTCACTAAACAAATGTATGAGCAACAATGTTATTATGAGACATTTTTAACAAGTCTGTTACATAAGGCGAAAACAGCTTTAAATATTATATTAAAACTTTTATAAAATATTTTTAGATGTGACTTTGATTATTTAACTCTATGTGCGAGGAACAACATATTAACGCCTCTTATATATCTAAAAAACTTCTATAGATTTTAAAATTTGGAAACTGATAATGTAACTTTTTCAAGTATTTGATTATAAAATGTAGTTTAGATTTTTAAATGTATATATATGTTGTCAAAAATTAAATTAAGATTTCTACTCTAAAACAGCGGTTCTTAAACTTTTGATAGCCCTGGCTCCTCTTTATACAGTGAGACCCCGCTTAACGTTGTTTCGTTTAGCGCTGTTTTGGTTTAACGCCCTTTTATTTGTGTGAATTGTGAGATTCCCAAAAATTGCACGTAGCGTTAAGCTTCCCGATATCCGAAGCAGTTTATTTGTGTTTCTTTTTCCCTGCGATGTTATACGAACGTATTTTTATCGTTTGAAACATTTGTTGACGTTATTGTAAGTATAAATTTATGTAATATAGCTATTGCTATAGTGACAAATATTATGATTTTTAGTTTTTATCATCGGTGGGTGTGGTTATCAAAGGGTTTGTTCTAAAGTATCTAGTTTTTTAAACTCTAAGGTTTTCTTTGTCTCGGTGGTTCATTTTATATGAATGTAATTTTTGAATATTATATATATTCTAATCTTATCTATTAACTCTAATTAATCCATCAAGCGACACACACTGCTTTATTTTAAAATAACTTTTTAATAACGCGAGACAAAAGCAGTCTACACAATGATGAACAGACAGAGTGCCAACAAGCAGTTAATTTCTAACAAGCAAAATATCTGCGCATGCGCACGCAGTAATGCACAGTTCCACAAAATATTTTCTGTGGTGTTGTTAAGTGGTGTGAATTTTATTTGTTTTTATATGTATATTCGTTTATGTTTCTATATTTGCAAAAATAAATTTTCATTTTGTTATAAAAAACATAATTAATAAATTTAAAGGTAAAATACCTGATTAATTTTCTATCCATCTTCCCCTAACTCCCATTATTTACATGATGAGATAATCTCGTTTAACGCTGTTTCATATTACGCTCTACTTTGATAGAACGTATACCCCACGTAAAGCAAAGTTTTAATGTATATCAGACAGACGTTGCGGACCCCCAAGATTTTGAATTCACCTCCCTGACTCTTGACACATTTCTGAGAGATTTAAAGGCCCCTCAATTATCCTAAGACTGCCTCTGAAACATATATACAGACTTCTTAACGCTTATTTTTTCCCTTAAGAAAACAGTAAACATAATTAAAAATATTTCAAAGTATTTACTCATTTCAAATAAACAAATAATGTATTTATCTGCATTAATCAAATTTTAATGAGAAGGATGGCTTACAAGTGCTTAAAAACATTCGTGTACATTTCGCTTACAAGTTAGTTTCGTTAACACTGGTGTAACATTTGATATTTACTGTCTCAATTCCGGTTTAATATAAAGAAGACCCGAAAATGTTTTTCCCCAAGGTAATTAGTTTGGAAAGGCATCAGAATTTTCAGAGCTTTCGTGGTCAACTCGGAAATGTTTCCTGTAAATGAGTCAAAAAATTTGGAAGGAACTTATACTTTTATACTAATTTCAAAGCTCCATTTATGGAAATTTCTACCATCTGTTCTACTGATGTGAAACTATCCTGTTCACCCACATGCGAAGGGATCTCTATTCCAGTTACTTTAGATCTCTAGTTTTAATCTTTCCAATTACTAATTTTTAATCCAGAAATCGAGATGGATGCAATCGTAATCGTATTGGTGCGTTACAAATTCAGTTTTTAAGCTTTGCACACATGTGTTTTTACTATTTTTTGAAAACATTACGCTGTAGTAATCACTATGTAGTTACAAATAATAAAAAAACTTAATTAATTATCTTGATAGAAATTTTCGTTCAAGATAGTAAATTTATTTTTTCAAACTGCATGTTCTAGTAGAGTTTTTTTTTTTTTAATATTTAGAGCGATTTAGGAATCTAGTCTAGGGATGATACATCTTCCTATTTTTCCAATACGCCTTTTAAAATTTATAAAAGAGGTAAATCTTAACATTAAATAAGAAACCTTCGTCGACCCCTAGAATGGTGGTGTGGAGCCCCCCCCCGGGGGGGGGGCACGAACTACAGCTTAGGAATCTCTGCTCTGTAACATTTTTGATTCAGAAAGTTATCAGTCGTTTTGCTTTTTCAATGGTTTTAGTGTTGATTGAATATTATACTTTAGATATTGAGCTTTGAAAATAGGTTTTAAAAATTAGTTCTCATTGATTGTACATTTAATATTATCTAATTACAACTGTGTACATTATGTTAGTGT
>BMAO01017173.1:110118-140702 GCA_019973975.1 Trichonephila clavata
TTTTTCATTAAAAGTTTTGTATAATTTAATACAAATTTTAAAATATTTTGGGCAGTTTAAGTCAATACTTTAATGTACTTGAAATACTGATAAATATTTTTTTTTAAAATTTGTAATATATTTAACATTATTTTTATAATAGTTTAATTATATTTATGTAAAAAAATTTAATATTACATTCCTTATTATATTATTATATATTCTATATTAATTAAAAATGTCCCGTTTTGTATTTATACATAACGTATTTGAGAGAGTAACATGCTTAAAGATAATTTTTTTTGGTTTATTTTTTGCATTAAATGAATTCAGTTTTCTTTACTGTTACATTGAATTAAATATTTTTTACTATTAATGGAGAATGGAGAATGTATAGAAAGACGAGTCGATATCATACTTGCAAAAACTTGAGGCTACATATTGAGTAGCAATTTTTGAAATTATGTTAATTTAGAGAGAAGTTTGCTTTGAGTATGGTGCTGGATTTTTTATTCGTGTGCTACGTGCACGTTAAACGTTAATAAAACGTTTCGTCTCATTCACGTTTGTGCTTAATAGACTGTGATGTCTAAATAACCATGGGAAGATATTCATTTCCCAAGCAACAATACATAAGAACTTGAAGACCGTTTTACAGTTTAAGGTAGCTTAAAAGTCTATTGAAAATTAAGGAAATACCAGAGACTAAGTTCAATATTATATATATATACAGGTAGTTATCAAAATAATAGAAACACCTTAATATGGTGTAGGGCCGGTTTTGGCATGCAATACAGCTCGGATTCGCCAAGGAATGGATTTATGCAAGTGATAATATGTTTAGAGGAATATTGTACAATTCTTCATTGAAATATTGTGAAAGTTCAGGGAGAGAAACTGCACTTGATGTCACTGGAGGACATCGTTTTCGTATTAAACGCTCTAAAATAGACCGTAACGATCGAATTATTTTGAGGTTGGACGTGTGCGGGCCAAAGTATATGTTTAACTTCGTCCTCGTGTTCATCACACCATGATTGACAAGCCCGCTGTATGGATAAGTGCATTATTATCCTGGAAAATTCCATCTCCTGCAGGAAACAATGTTTGAATTATAGAGTGGACCTGACCATCTAAAATTTCTCAATACTTCTCCGAAGTGATCCTTCCTTTTAGGGTCAATAGAAGTCGGTAACTTTTTCAATTAGGTTCTTTGTGTCGCTATTTTGCTTTGCCTAGCTTGTCTGAAGTGTCGTGTTAATGTTGTCATGACTGTAAACACCGTACCTCTAGAAACGCCTATAAGTTGGGATGTTTGGTCACTCTTCTCCAGCTAGATGGGATCTAAATTGGTTTCTTTGAAAATTTGAGAGGTCCCACATTTTGCGCTATTGAAAAAAATCCAAGAGACTTCCAAACTTCAATAAAGCTACCACATACTACCTGAATATATACATTTCCATTTATAAAAAATCTAGTAGCTATTATTATATTTTAATGCTTAGAAGCCCATTCAAAAGTGTTACTTTTACTCACAGGCATTTGCATTATTTTGATAAACCATCGTATCGTGTACCTGTTTTGTTAAATTACAGAAAAGTGTAATAAAAACAGAACACATTATGGTGTGTGTGGTGTGTGTGTATCATTTTGTCTTCATTATATACTCCCAAACTTTCTTTTCAAACATTATGTGCATGTTCTCTCCTGATTGAAAGTCAACAATATTTATAAAAATTGCATTCCAAAATTCAATGTTCTGTTGTATCTGAAGTAGCCTCGTACAGTAGCTACACGAAAAGCTACTGATGTAGAATTTCATAACTTTGAATCAACAACATCAAAAGACGAAGAACACATGAGAGAACATCCAATGTGATTTGGATTTATTTAGCATCAATTACCCTATTATTCAATGTGTGGAATACTCCTTTGAATCAATGATTCTGAAAGGTCTGGAACATTCGATAAAAGTACACAAAGTTGATGGTGTATCAACTATGTTATTTTTTTGGAAAGTTCTACATTGGGAAGATTATTATTATGATTTAATGACTCGTTTTAAAAACAGAAATACATCTAAGATGTCCATTAATGTGCTAGTTTTTATATACGAACGTGTCCAGATATTTTTGATGATTGTGCAATGAGTTTGATTTGCTACGTGGGTTTTGATAAATTTGCAGCTAATTATAATAAAAAGTATGATTGAATGTTAAGCAAAATACACTACAAAGAAACTCGAGGGCTTTTGCGAAGGACTTTATAATTTTAATCTACCTTCCACAGACAAGGAGGAATTGGCAGACGTTCACTTTCGAGCTTCACATCTCTCTTACATTAAGATTTAGCTTCAAGATTGAAAGTGAATACGACCTCTACAGGTTTCACAATGATCAAACCCGCTAATCGACTAAAATGAATCGCTATGATAAAGAGGAATTCTGAAATATATATCCTTTAAAAATATCAAATCAGTCGTGAATGCAACCGAAGTTAAAATAAATTGTGAAAATAAAATTTGGCATATTCAAGATTAATTAAAAAACAGTGATACTTTCGATTATACAATGTGATAATTATCCAATAAATCGTAGTTACTTCTTATGGAGTGGTAATATAAATAATAAATGACGTTCACACTTTGTGTGTATATAGAATTCAACATAGCAGGAGATAACATAAGATAGTGCTTAATGCTGACGTGAGAGAAAAGATATCATCAGTAACAAATGAAGAAAAATGTTTCCCCTGATTAGCGTCTTGTTTGTTTTGAAAGTTTGGCGGGCCTAATTGAAGACTGAATATATGTAAGAGATTGCTAAATTGCAACTCTTGTCTGGTAAAGATTCACAAAAACAATGAAATATTTGAAAATCACACAAGATGCTCTGGAATAAAATGCAAAATGAGCTTAAAAAATTGCCCGATGTTTATAAATTTTGGAAGTATTTTTTATCTCTTATTTTTTTTATTTACGATAAAATAATAAATAATACTTGAAATCAGTACATGGATGGTGATTGATAAAAACGATTTATGGAAATGAGGTCTACATTAATATATTTTAAATAGACGGAAAGTTTTTTCTTATAATTAATTTTGAACTTCGTATTTTAAAAAAATGTCTCATTGTGATGTTTAAGTACTCTTTCTATAAAATTAAGCCCAGTTATAAATATTTTTAAAATAGAGCCTCCATTTGTTGGGTTATATTTGTTGAGCTTTGTTTAAATATTTGAACTGCTTTGTGTGGTATAATTTTATGTGAAGACTAGACTTTGATGTAAGATTAGGATATATACATTGGAGTATCATGCTTTTAGACTAAGTTTTTCTAAAGCTATGTATCATATACATGCTTCATCTTATACGTGATAAATCAAACTGAAATTTCAAACCCTGAACGGAGGATTAATGGAGTTTCAGAGTAAATTACAGTTGTCATCCAAAGAAGATGTTGATAGATCATAATATGAAGTCTCTGGTATAATTTGATCCACATCTTCAAAAATATAAAATAATATATTGATGGTGGTTCAATAAGTAGTTTTATGTTGCTGTTAATTCAAAATAAATTTTTACCTCCATAAAAATCATTGTTAAACGATAACAATTAATATATAATTTCGCAAAAAATTAACTTTAAGGGCTTTATTTTCTAAGGTTTTTTATTTTTCTTTCAAATGAGATTGTGTGAAAGGAAATGTGTGTGATTTGAGTTTTTAAAAATAAACTCAAATAAAGTTTAAGATGGATTCATGCAATGATGATTCATCTTAAATAAACAATGCAACAATTATAAATTTTAAAAGTTCCTCATAAAAATTTATTTTGAAATATTTCAAGCCATAACATTGACTAATTTATTTCTTTTGAAGAGTGTATAAAATAGTGATAGACTGAAAGAGCCACTCTGTTCACAAATCTTTTGTTTTAATGAAAATATAGTGAAACAAGCGAAAAAAAGCTAAATTGACTTTTAGCCTCGTAAAAGAAGGCACTCATCTTAAAAGTTAATTTTTTCTACTTTTTCCATTTTCTCGCCCTTTAAAGGAAAGGGTTTCTAAGTTTCAACCAATTTCCCAAAGGATTTGAAAGAGAAAAGAAATTACAGAAGTCTTTCCATCGCATTCGAATATATTTCTTTTTTTTTACCTCTTAAAATCTCTTATTTACGCCTTTTTTTACTTTTCTCGGATTTTGATGGTTTCTAACCTAGAAATATTTTTGTAACTCTTTATGAATGTTATTAAGAATTTATTAAATGCAAATTAAAATGATTGTAGATGATTCCTGAAGAAAAGGAATCAACTTCAGATGAATTAAGACAATAAGCTATTTAATTTGTATGACACATTTTATCTTCTGATTAGCAATTCCTAAGAAATTTTTAAAAAATTCCATTATTAAAATGAAAACAGATAGTCGCGTTAGCACTTTTTGGAAACGATTTTGTTATTCATTTGCTCGTTTGCATTTTGAGATAAAAATTTGGCAACTTCAAAATAATCGTCTGCTAAGGTTTTCTTTTGATTGTAATGTAAAATAAAAGATTTGTTTTAAAAATGGCTCTTAAAAATGATATATGGCTCGAAGGCTACGTAACTACACTTTTCAAGGATAAATATTCGTATCAACAAATTAAAAAGAGGTGTAACCATCTCGGTTATTGTATTTCAATCAAAAGTATTTATAATACATTAAATTTGAAAAGAGGAAAAAGCATCTAGCAGAAAGTAAAAATGAAAACATGGCCACGAAGCTTCATCTTAAGACTCTTCAAACGCATGCAACTATCAAGAAAGTGGAGTCTCTGATCCTAAAAGAAAATCCACGGACTAAAAGATTCATCGCACGGGAACTAGGAATGTCTTCTGGAACTGTAATTAAAATCATTCAAAAGGATTTAAAGTGAAAACATGTTTAAATCTAAAGCTCATCTCCTTTTTTAATACATATTTTTGAAAGAAAAGAAAATTGTAGAAATATTTATGAGAAAAACACACCCAGCTGCTGAAAAATTAAAATTTGTGGTAACACTCGATGATGTATGGGGATATTTAAATGACTGTAGTAAAAGATCAATCTTCTTTCGATCAACTGACAGGAATGACTGTACAAAATGGCTTCGTTAGTGTACAGTAAAGTTCCTCAAGGGATTCATGATATTTGCAGGATTTTCTTACAACGGCAAATGAAAAATTAAAAGAGATTGAGGTAGAGAAAAAATCAATGCAATCTATTATTTTAGAACCAAATTTTGAAGAAGAAATTCCAACTGCATAAGGAGTGAGTGAATGAATATTAACGTCGCACTGTTCAGCTACTCAAGAGCTTCTGGTGATGGACCTCGTTGTTTCGAGCCATGGTCAAGTGACGAAGACAACGCCTGAGCTAGCACGCCCTCTCCTAACTATTCCACCCACTAGAGGACGCTTGAGCTCTCAACAGATTTTACGTGCATCGCTCCTCTGAACGGCGCGTCTTCAGTGATACTAGGAACGAACTCAAGACACGCCGGCCAAACTTTATATGGAAGGGATATGAATAAAGTTGAGCTTCATATGGATAAAGCCTCTAGTTACATGTTTGAGTCAACTGCCGCTTATTTAGCAAAGAAAGAATCAGAAACAGGAATAAAGTGCATCCCATTTGATGAAATACGTGTAAAATCTCTCTACGCTTCTGTAATGGACTTTTGTGTTTTAGGTTTATTAAGAGAGTCTTAGGAGAACGGTATTCAAGAGCACTGAACGACTTTGGAAAACGGTTCAAGAGGAATGGAGTAAAATTTGCATGACAGCACTAAAAGAAAAAGTTTATTTTCATGATTTCCATCATAGCTATCAGATAGGAGCAAATTTCCATAAAAAATACGGCATTTATTGATAAAAATTAATTAACACAATCGTTTCCATTAAATATGAACAGCCTTCTGTATAGGTTCGTGTGTAGGTTCCTTGGAAAGAATAAATGAGAGACTGTTTTGTATATCAAACCACTACATTACAACTTGAATATTTTTGTGATATGCACAATGGAGTTTTTTCCGTTATGTAAGAATTACGCACGTAAATTTTACGTTGCATACTGGAAATAAATGACGAGGAAATTACAAATTGCATTAATAGAAAAAATCCATATATATATATCTTGTGTATCTTTGAAAAATTTGTATAGAACTTTTTCACCTCAGAATTTTTTTTATTAATATTCTAAATTTTTAAAAATAATTATAGGTATCTTAAAACAATCTAAGAAAAATTTTCGTAAACTACACGAAAATTATTTATTGAAACGTATTTTTATTTCTCTTGGAATCAGAAATTATTAAACAGCTGAATTTTATATCGTTTTGTGTTCAAAGGGCTATTTATTGCTCCTATTTAGATTCACTATATATATTGATGTGCTTTAAAAGGAAACGCATTCTTGTAATTTACTGATCAGATCAGGTATTGTTTATGAAATGAGAGTTTATTGATTTTCTAAATATTAAAAAAGCAATACGATTTTAAATACTTCGAGAAGTAATTTTTACTCTGTAGGAATTTAAAAGATTCTTTTTTTTGTAAATATCATTGAAAAATTTGATACTCAATTATTTATATTAAAAATAATTTTTTTACCTAGGCATTACAGTTTATTCATACTAATTTTCGGAGAAAAAGGTTTTTTTAAATAATTAAACATTTTATTAAAACACACATTAAGATGTAAGAATTTGAAAATTGTAAGCACGCATGTCATATGATTATGTGGCATATAAAAGATCCCTTGAGTATCAATTTGATGCTGGAACTCAAGACAATATTTGGCATTTGATGAGAGATTGAATTAAAATAAATTCAAGTTTCTAAATGTGGTAGCGTTGGCCGCTACTAGAGGGTGCACTAACGTAATGGCTCTCATTTTTGCGGGACTTGTAGTGTCTGCTAAGGCTTGTGTGCCAAAATGCAACTTCATTTAAAAGAAACAATGGCAATCAAAAAGAAAAAAAGGAACTAATAGTTGTTAACTTTAAATGCATAGATTTCATAATTAAATTTAGGGTTTGAAGGATTAAAAGAATTAACAATTTAGTATGAAATGAAAGGTGTACTGAGACTAAAATATTTTCCTTTCCTTATTTAAATGCATTTATTTAAAGCTTTATTTTCATTACCAGATCACTTTCCGAGGCAATCTAAGTTAAAATAATTCAAATAATTCATCTAGAAATGTATTATTTAGTACCCTCCATTGAGTATTTTTATTATTTTATGATGATAAATTTAATTTGAATACATCATCACATCATATTAATTTACGAACTATTTGTGTGTGTACAGACTAATTATTATAACTACTTCCCAATCGCTTTTGATCTAAGACATACTTAATCAATTTTCCTTTTGGTATTAGGTAGGAAACTTAATTACTCTGTTGGATTATTGCGAACATTAATCAAATAGGAGGTTGGAATGAATACGAGAAAAATTCTTCGGGCAATAAATTATTCTATTTTCATGCATCAACCAACTAATTTCTGATATAATACAGAAGCAATTCTGTTAGATATTAGCTATCATTAGTTCGGATTATTTTTGGATCTTGAAAGCCTTATCTATAAGCAACAGTGATCGGTGTATTAATTTAATGCATCAGACTAAATATTTGATTAATAAATCGAAATAGACAAAAAGGTTTTGTAATTTTATTTAGATTCCGGATTTTTTTGAAGTTTTTCCAAACGAAAGGCAGTCTTCCTATTTTGTATGGTCCTTATTAATTATTGAATTTGGATGATTATGAGTGCATATGTACGTAAGAACGTTCCTGGTGAACTGAGCAGAGGGAAATGACATGAGTTAAAGTAACTTTGAAGTTATCATTCTAAAATTCTAAAATGTCTCTCCTTTGAATGCTAAGCAAGAAATATTTATAATTATACTTCATATTCAGGGCTCTCTGAGTAGCGGAAGTTTAATTTCGTTAACCCTCCATATATATATATATATATATATATATATATATACAGTCGACTCTCTATAATTCGAAGTTGAAGGGACCAATGAAAAACTTCGTATAATCAAGAGTTCGAATTATCAAGAGGGTAGGAAGAAACTTCCAAAATACAGGAAGAGAAATTTCTTTCTAACACATTTAAATTTGAAACTATATAATAAAACAACAATTATACATTTGTATAAATTATTTTAAAGTATTTTTAAAAAGTTCATATTATACAGTATAAATATTATACAGAAGTTAAAAATCCTTTATTAAAAGTATACATTTATTTGTTAAAACAACTATTAAAATAATACATACTGAACATAATTAATTTTTTTAATGAAAAAATGTTATCCTTTTTTGTTTTATGTCATTCAATCTGACTTTGTTAATAGATTTTTATTGAATAAATGAAGCTTGAAAAATGTCCTCATCAACATGATTTTGAAGGAAAAAGTTGCGTAGTTCGTTTAGTGACACTTTAGCTTCAATCAGAGTTATCGGAGTCACCTCCGATGGTCATCCAAGGGGCTGCGTTACAGAGGAGACAAGCAGAGACAATACAACACAAAATATGTAAGGTCCAAATTATTTGCTACATGACTCTACATGATAGTGATTGTTTGAATTATCGAGAGTTTTATTAGATCACTTTGAATTATCGCGTGTTGTATTCTGGCCAGCCACAGATTTTACTTCGAAATATTGAGTGTGTTAAAAAGTATTGTTTTAGTTTGAAATATCAAGAGTTTTTCTAGGGGCTGAGCATATACTTCGAATTAGCGAGAAATTCATATTATCGAAGGTTTGAATTAGCGAGAGTCGACTGTGTGTATTTATATTTATACACTAGCTGACCCGGCCCGGCGTTGCACAGGCTTTTACCGAGGGTATAACTTAATCCCCATGTTAATTTCCTCCTTTCTTTCTGACGCCAGCACTTTTGTGTGGGTGTGACGCGTACGATGTGAGTGTATGGCCCGTGAGTGCGTGTCATGTGGCTTTCTCTTTTAACATTTTCCCTTCTCTTCACAAAATCAGCACTTCCAATATTATTTTTCGAAATTACTTTTACTTCTTTGTTTCTTTCCTCTCCGCTTAGCCCGGCGTTGCACGGGCTTTTACCAGTGAATAACTTAATCCCCATGGGAATTTCCTGTTTCCCTCCAGACGATAGCACTTATATGTGTGTATGCGCGATGCGAGTGATTTCTTTAACTATGACATTAAAACTCCCTTTTCCGAAATTGTTCTTGCGTTGGTGTAGTGTGGTACTTAGGAGAGGTGGGTAAAAGCTCAGGTGTCGTCCTCGTCACTTGACCATGGTTGAAAATTTCGAGGTCCGTCGCTAAAAACTCTCGAATAAGCGAACAGTGCGAATTTATAAATCACTCACTCACTTTTCAATTCTTTCGTTGCAACTTTTCAGTCCCCGGAAACGAAAATGTAGCCTTTTTAAAAATAGTTGTATGTTGAAAAAAGACAGAAAAGTAGAAATTTTTCAAATTACTAAATTTTACTACTATTTTAAATCTTGAAGTAAAATTGTGAGGATATTTTGAAATGTTCGACACACGGGAAAAAAGTTTCATGCAATTATCTTTATAAAAGAAGAAATTATTAAATTATTGTTTTAAGTATTTTGAGCGTTTAGTTAAAATTTGTTCAAAAAAGTTCTTGGCTTTTTATTTTTTAAATCACTGATTCTAAAAGTTTTAAAAATCATTATTTAAACTCAACAATTTTGATTCATTTTAGAAAAAAATCATAAAATATGCAAAATATCATTGTTTTGTAATTAAAAAAAAGTTTTTTTTTTAAATTCTTAAAAAAAAGATAGTTTTCGGCATTTATTTTTTTAATCACTTATTCTAAATAATCAATGAACTTTTTAAAAATCATTTTCATTTAAATTCATCTATATTTATTCATTTTAGAAGAAATCATAAAATACAAAAAAAATTAATTAATTATTTATACTAATATTGATTAAAAATATTCAGTTAGCAATTAATTGTGATATGCCAATTTAGTGATTTTTGATATATTAATAACACGCAATTAATAATGAAGAATTTTTTATTTGAACGTAGCTTTTATTTTTTTTCTAAGGAAGTTATGCTTATTTAACTGAATAATTAAAATAAAAATTCGAAATGGGCAAATTTTGCGTTTTTATTATGAAATTATATGTCAAAAAAAAAAAAGATTTAAACATTAGGCATTATTTTAAAGTAAACTATAAGTTTTATGAAAGAGAACAAAAATTTTGATACTGATAAATATTTTAAATGAGTCTCAGAAATGTATTGAATACATTTTGTCATCTTAATCTAACATCTATTATGATTTAATTTTGAAAATTATCTAAAGAAATAATGACGAAAATTGAAGCAAAAATAACTTTTTCACTCGCATTTTTTTTTACTCGCCAAATTTACTGATTTCCCATATTTAAGGCAGAACTTTTTAGTGTAACCCTTGAGTTAGATGCGGTCGACGGTTAAACAGTTCAAAGGTCTTTGGCGCAAAACTATTTTTCGACTCCAAGGTTTGGCTAACTGTAAAATCGCGTATTTTTTAAAATTTTTTTATTTTTAAGTTAATGCTTTCAAACTTCACAAATTAATTGCAAAAATAAAGTACTTTTAAATAAAAAAAATCTACAAAAAATACTTTTTAAATTATTTCTCGCAAAAACGGTTTTTTACGAAAATCACAAATTTTTTTTTTAAAAAATCCGTAATTTTTAAGCAATTTTTTCTATCTTCGTACAGATTACGGATAATATTTTTACACACGGAAATAAAGTTTCGTGCGATTATCTTCATAAATGGCAAAGTTATTCAATGTTAAGTTAAAACTTTGAGTATTTTTTGAAAAATCTCTTTAAAAAAAGTTTTGGGAATTTCATTTTTTAAATGACTGGATCTAAAAGAGAAAGGCTTGAAGTTATTTAGTGTAGAATATCGTTTTAATAACACGAAAAAAAATTCATACGCAACAATTTAGAAATAATTTGCATAAAAACGCATCAGTTTTAACCCTTTTTTAAAAAATTCTTAAAAAATAGAAAACATCATTAATTTGCAAAAAAAATTATACCTTATTGTGGCGAAATAAATGATATTTCCGATTCTGTAATTATTTTTTGTCTGATTTCAATAGTAAATATTAAATGGCAATTTTAAGATGGTGGAAAACGTCGGATCACCGCTCGGCCGAAACGAAATGGAAGTTCTGCCAAGTAAACAACCCGCAGGAGTATAACAATTAGGCGTTTTAAGGTTTTTCATTAAAGTCTTTTTAACTAATTGCAATATCGGAATGAAAATTAGTTTACATCCTATTCTCAGACCTACTGAATATACGCACAAAATTTCATTAGAATAGGTCTAGTCGTTTCGGGGGAGTTTGGTTACAAACACTGTGACAGGAGAATTTTATATATTAGATATACAGGGTTTCCAGACTTAAAGTATCCAAAAGTAATGACTTATTATTACGAAACTACCCATCAGAAGGCAATAAATTGTTCATCCGTGGATTGAAAATCTCTCCGAGATTGGATCTTGTCCGATCGGCCGCACGTGCACGCATTATTCGGCAATCGCCAAATAATGCGCGTTCCAACGCAACAATTAGAGCAGGACGTGTTCGAACAGAATGGAATGTAGAACTCCGACATCAAAATCTATCCACCAACGGGAAAGAACTTTAAAGGAGATGCGAACTTATGTATCTCAAACCGGAAAGAATCCTTAAGATTTCGTTGTAGAAGAAACTGTTGATCGCGCGCATGGTTCATTTTGTAGGAGTTCTATTAGACAAGACAGTAACGATATTCCATTCTGTTCGAACACGTCGATGTACACACGTGACAGATTTAAATTCCGTTAACCAATATACGCACTGCATCTTTTACTGTGACATCCACATCCTTACTACAGAAGTCAGTATAAAAAGTTTATCGTCTGCGATTGCCGAATTTTGCACGCACTTGCGGGCGATCGGACAGGACCCAAAAAATCTCGGAGGGTTTTCCAATCCATGGATGAACATTTTATTATATTCTGATGGGAGAGTTTCGTAATAATAATAAGTCATTACTTTTCAATATTTTAAGCCCGGACCCCCCACACGCACGCACGCACACACACACTTCCATCAGTATTTAAAATAACATTTACGTGTAACCAATTGCAAGAGAGAGAGAGCTTATTTCTTAAGAAATCATACTTTCTATTCGTATTTCTATATTCTGTATTCATCATGGCAATTGGTGCTAATTAAATTTCCATTTTATTGAATTGTCAATGTATTCTGTAGCGGAACTCATTAAGCAGTTGTATTAAACGAACCATTTTCGTTTACATCTATTTCCACAAGAGAGTTAAATTCATTTTATTGTAATTAAATGGATTTGAAAACGAATTAACTAAGGAATGTGAACACAAAGTAGTATTCCAATAAGTTAATTAAGAATTCAAAACTATTTATAGTTGAAGTAAAGCGTGGGTAAAGTGATCTTTAATATTCGAGATTGAACGAAAATAGTTTTTAAACTTTAGTTAATTACAGAACTTTTTAAAACTTCAGCATGTATTGAATTCCCTTAACCCGAATAAGAGCATTAATGTATGTACCGAAATTACCAACTAAATCCAATGAAGGGAAAGGAAAAATCGTAAAGCTACATTTTTATAATTACCCAAATATGTACCACTAAATAAATTAAAATGAAAAAAGTTCTTCCTGAATAGGCCAAGTTTCTACTGCAAAAACAATTTTGAAATTTGGTAAATTCTTTTCATTTAATGATTTTTCAAATATTATTTAGATCCGAAGTATGAAAAGTATAAGATATTAAAGACAGTTCTATTATTCATTGCATTCAAAAATATTCTATTTTATTAGCTTGTTTTTATAAAATCTTATTATTCTTTCAAGCTTGTATAAATTCATATTCAATCTAGAGAATTCATGATTTCTGAAATCTGTAAATGAATTTTAATAGATAAATTTTATTTCATAGTTCTTTCATTTCTTGGAGGAGTACTATTATTTCAATACGACAATGCATAAATTTGCTTGATAACATATGCTCTTAGTACTTTTTACATTAATATATTATAATAGTGTGCTGATTATATTGACCACGTGTGTGCGCGAGCACTGTGTGTAACTTTAGCAACTATTTCGAATTTAGGAGTTGGATGTTAATCCTATGTCCTTATGTTCCTCTTAAGTCTTATTATCACCTTTATTTGAATACTAGCCGTTACCCACCCGCTTCGCTGGGTATTTCATGATGTTATATATATCAACTATTAATATCTAAGTCATATCATTAAGAGTTCGATTGTATTGAAAAACATACTTATACCTGTAACTGTCGCCTCTTGATAAAAAAAAGGGGCAGAACTCATCTAATTTGTATTTTATAAAAATCTCTGAAATTGAAGTATAGAATGATGTTTGCATTTTCGTAACACTAAAATGAAGTGGATTCCCGCAAAACCAATTTTCGGTGGATCTCTACTCTGTAAAATAAACACGCAAGCCAAATCTAACGGAAAAAAAACGAAATTTTCACTATCAATACCACCGTAGTCCCGTTGAGAGTCGTTTTCCAAAATAACCGTTCTTGACGGATTTCAATTCAACAAAAGAAAAATGTGAACTAAATTTCATTATTATAGTCTTTGTATTTCGAAAGAAGGAATTTTTTTGTCAGTACGCCCCAGTAACACCCTGCTCCCCCCAGAAGTTGATTTCCGTAAAATACATTTTTAGTTGATCCCTATTCAACCAAAGAAACATGCTTAACAAATTTCGAGTATATTTGTCTAACAATTCAAATTTTTTCTATAACTCCTCTTGACCCCTCGCAACCCTCCTTGGGGGTCGATTTTCGTTTTACTCTTTGTTTGAAGAACTTTATTCCATGAAAGGAACATTCCTACCAATTTTCAAGGAGGTAGCCCTAATAGTTCAAAAACGGAAATATTTATCGATTACAACCCTTAATCTCCCGAAATGAAACTTGGTGGTTGATATTCGCGAAACCCATTTTGTAGCGATTCTCTACACTACGAAAGAAATCTGCTTACCAAATTTCAAGACTGTACGTCTCATAGTTTAAAACTGGGAATAATTGTCTATAACAACCCTTGAGCCCCCGCAACGCCACTTGGGGGTCTGTTTTCACAAAACCCATTTTGCAGGGGAACTGTACTCTATGAAAGGAATTTGCTTATCAAATTTGAAGACTGTACATCTAATAAATTAAAAATAGAAAAAATTATCTATAACGCCCCTTGAGCCCCGCAGCACCACCCTGGGGTCAATTTTCACAAAAAGCATTACATAGGGGATCTTTAATCCATGAAAGGATTCTGATTATCATATTTCAAGATTGTACGTCCAGTAGTTTGAAACTGGAAATAATTATCTATAACGCCCCTTAAGCCCCGTAACGCCACTTGGGGGTCCATTTTCACGAAACGCATTTTGTAACGTATCTCTATCCTATGAGAGGAATCTGCTTACCAAATTTCAAGACTGTGCGTCTAATAGTTAAAAAATCGGAATAATTGTTTATGTCCCCCCTTTAACCCCCCGCAACACCCCTTGGGGTCAATTTTCCCCAAAAAATTTTGTAGCGGATATTTACTACATAAAAGAAACATGCCTACCAATTTTCAAGCAGGTAGGTCAAGTAGTTTCAAAACGAAAATATTTATCTATTACGCCCCTTAATCCCCGCAACGCCACTTGGGGGCTATTTTCCCTGAACCCATCTTGTAGCTGATCTCTACTCTATGAAAGGAATCTATTTATCAAATATAAAGACTGTACGTCTAATAGTTTAAAAATGGAAATAATTATCTATAACGCCCCCTAAGCCACCGTAACGCCACTTGGGGCTCGATTTTCACCAAACTGACTTTGTAGCGGATCTCTACTCTATGAAAGGAATCTGCTTACCTATTTTCAAGATTGTACGTCGAGTAGTTTAAAAATTGAAACAATTATTTATAACGCCCCTTGCGGTTCGAATTTCGTAAAATCCGTTCTTAGCTGATCTCTACTCTATGAAAGGAACATCCTACCAAATTTCAAGCCTGTAGGTTGAATAGTTCTGGAGATATCGTGATTAGTCAGTCAGTCAGTTAGTGAGTCGCTTTTCTCCTTTATATATATAGATAATAAAGTTCTCTCGAAGTGTTCTTTACAAGAGATTTGATTTTGTTTTGTCCTTTGTCATTTTTTTTGTTGCTTTTTGAGGGCATTTTTATCGTATCCAAATACACAAACTATATATATATTTTAGATTTGAGAAGAAATGAATAAATTCCCTCGGATTGATATTATTTTTATATATACTAAATGGTTGGTAGATGGAGTTTCAGACAAGCTTATTACTAAAATAAAATAAAAAACTATCGGTCATTTGTGATTATTTTACGAATAGGTTATTTTTTAATTAAACATCTGATTTTTTTCTTAAATCAACTTTGCAATTTTTTTAAAATAGATGTTTTTTGAATTCCTACTATTAGTTCACTCTTTCACTATCTATCTATACCTATATATATATATATATATATATATATATATATATATATATATATAATATATACACAGAATAGTTATAAACCTAAGATAACTATAGTCTTGATAGTATAAATTCTTAACCACAGTAGTAGTAAAACAAGCTCCTGGCCTTAGGAACCAGGATTGCAGGTTTAAACAAAGTTTTGCTGGAAGTCAACCTTTCCCTGTATTTGCCAATACTCTGAGCCATAGGGAAAGTAAAATTAACAATAATATATTTTATTTAAAATTAATTGTATATGTCTGGGTGGTGCTTTTATTTCCCATAAATTTTAAAGCAAAATTTAGAGGTTTTAAGTGTGTATATATGTATAGACTTAATGTTATTTTATCAAAACTTTCTAATTTTATGCGTTACTGATATTCACCTTTCTTGCGTTACTGATATTCACCTTGATATGGTTCTTGCTGTAGTCACGTGGTAGGTATTTATTTAATTGTTTTAGCTTTGATTTTAAAATATTATAGTATTTATTATAGGCAATAATATTATCGTTTTACATTAATAAATTATGGTTTTATTTATAATTATAGTTAAACTTCTCTAGAAATTTTTTGCTTTCCCTATGGCCCAGAGTATTGGCAAATTCAGGTGAAGGTATGCTGGCCGCAAAACACTGTTTAAACCTGCAATCCTGGTTCCTAAGGCCAGAAGTTTGCTTTGTGGCTAATACTTTATACAATCTTGACTATAGTTATCTTAGGTTAATAACTATTTTGTGTATATTTTTGAAATATATATATATATATATATATGACTTCAAAATTTTAATCTTTAATAAAATAATTATGATTTATTCACTGAAGTTCAAATTCCTTTTTTTTTTAAACTTGAAGTGGATGGCACAATTGATCTCAATACAGTTTCTTCAAATATTAATTCATTAATTAAATTTTTTTAAAAAATTTATTCTGCTTTAGTTCTGGCGAAGTTAGATTTATCTGCCACAGATAGCGCCAGTAAATTTTTCTAAAAATTTGGAATTGGCTTAAAAAAATATTTTTTGTATTCCTTGTTTAAATATTTCTTTAAAATGAGTAAAATCCTTTCTGTTGTACTCGAAATTGAATAATTTTCTATAATATGTACAGTTTTAGTTTAAATTTAACTTTTTTTGTAAAAAATTTTGTTATATTTGTTTCAGATTTTTGCGTTTTGTCTTCCTTTCTTAAAAGAAGAACTAGTTAATTTTCTTATAAATTTTACTCACTTCGTAATTATTTCAATGATTTTTTTTTCATTTTAAGTATATAAATGCAACGGAACTTCAAAAATTCTACATTAATAAATGTTTTTGAGAAAACTTATAAACGTGAATATGACTAATACAATTTGATGGAAGACTATAGTCACAGAATTCTTGTATTTGATGAATTTAAAAATATGAAATACCATATATATATATATAAATCATGTACAATTTGATTAATGAGTAATAAATTAATAAATGAAATATTAGAAAAGCAATGAATGGAATTTGTAGAAAAGCAATGTATCTAATTTTAGGAAGTTAATTATATGGATGATTAGATATACAATGTTTTAGCATTCCTCTTTTATTAGAAATACGTAACAACTAATCAAGTTGTCGTGACAAGGAAAAAATGATGAACCATTTAAGTGCACAAATAGTTGATTTTAAGTTATTAGTAATGCTCCGTAAAATCATTATAATGTTTCAAACCTCAAAATGAAACCCACAATTTAAAAACAAAAATTAGTGCATCTCTAGATTTTAAGAAGTTTTACCCCCTCTCCATCTCTTAGAACTCATTAAAAAGAACAGCACCCCAGCAATTGCTCTGGAAATAAAAAATATATTGAATTCGAGATAATTGCTTTTTCAATATTATTTTAAAATGATCCAAATAACCATTAAGTCCTGTAATTCCATTCCCTTGCGTAATAAAAATGGAAAACATTTAATTGAAAGATTTCAAATAGTAATCTAATTGATTTTGATGTTGAAAAAAAATCTTTTATAACAAAAGCATATGTTTATATTATTTATAAAATTTTTTAGAAAAATACATGGATTTTAAAAATAATGTTAACTAATTTAGCTACAAGATAGAGAAAAATAAAACTAAAACTCAAATGGATTTACGAGCAAAAAATTGTGAACGGCGATTAAGCCAAATTCGAAATCGAATATTTGAACAAACCCGTTTCGAATGACATGCAAGATGAACAAAAATGTGTTGCGTTGATCGTTGTCGCCTTATTTGTTGCATCAGTCTGTGAGTTTCCGATGTCGCTCAGTAAGAATGCCTTTCTTGGTGGTCTTACGAAAAACATAACAAGATGATACTTACAACTTTAATTATATCTGCACAATGTTTCAAAGAATTTTCGAGACTGGTGTTACATTTGAGCTATTGTTGTGTCATCTATGTGATCACGCAAGAGTAAAAAACCTCGACGATTTGTAGATGTTGTTGAAAATTGCTGAGAAGCGATAAAGGATGAATTATAGTTAACGCAAAACTCGCTGTTAACCCGGGAGCGGGAGTGCGGGGTACAGAATCACTCTAGGCTCACGAAATCTTTAATTCTGGGAATGAGCTGTTCCCAGAATTAAGGATTTCGTGAGCCTAGAGTGATACCAATGACCTTGTCAGCATACTCCTATATGACAGATTTCGCGGGAACTAAAATATACTTGTCACATATCTCCCTCTTTTTTGGGAGTGGCAAAGGTTTTTTTTTTATTAATCTTAAGGTACTTGTGTGTTTCGACTGAATTCCCCATGCGATCACCTTTGTTCCAAAAGATTTTCAATGAAAATGCTACATTTTTAACCTGTGAACAATTTAGTGGTTTTGATTGCTGTGCTGTACGACTTATTATGGTTAAAGAATGTAAAAGAAATGGAACATAAAAAAAAAAGAAAAGGGCAACTGTGATCTCTATTGAATGAAGTTGAAACTGATCAAGCAAGGGAAGAGCCTCCTGAAATAATGCATATTAATCATGATAGCGAAAGTAAATTTGAGAAAAAAGAGGAACACGAAACGTTTGATTTGAAAAGGGAAATTTTCAGATGCTACCCTAAATAACTCCATCAAGAAAAATATGAAGCCATAAGTGCACCACAAGACACACGTTGCTCTCTTAAAAAGACACAAGCAAGTGAAGTTCAACATGCTATTTGTCGATCATCAAAGGACAATAAAACTACAATAACTTGAACAAAATATGACAGTTTTGCCTGCAAATAACATTCCTATAATGTTAGTGAAAATTGTATGTGATCTGAGTCCTTAATTAAAGTTATGCAAATTTGAAACTTTTTGGTTCAGTTTGATTGATATTTTTTCTCAAATTATCAACGAAAAATTGAAAAATCCTTGAAAAGTAGGTAAGTATAACTTCACTGGAATAATGATTTTTTACGTGTGCAGTAAAAATAATTATAAAAAAAAAGGATTGGGGTGATTCATTCACCCCGTGCAACCATTAACGTTAGCATCGAGTAAGTGCCCGCTCCCCCTGGTTACCTTGGAAACATACTGTTTGATAAGAAAAGTTATGATTTGTGTTTAAATATATCACATGTTTTTCCACTGCAAAACGGTTTATTTAAACTGAAGATATTCTTTAGTAGATGATAAGCATACTAGAAGACCAAGTTCACTAAGGACACCTGAGATAATTAAAAAAAATGGGCGATACCGTTATTAACAATAATTGTACGTCATTGAGAAGGACGAAAGAGGCTTTAAATAACAACATGGAAATGATTTAGATTTTCATACAAGTAAATTTTGGCACATAAGTCTGTGCTAAATTCATTCTGCGCATTTTTACCAATAAACACAAATCAGCGAGAGGTGTACATACATTAGACATAATTTTAGTCTCAGAAAATCATTTAAGATTCTTGAAATCTACAGTTAAAAAAACAAAACGAACCTTAAACAGAGGGATTAAGTTCAGAATCGTAGCAAATAAATGAATGAATAAATAAATGATACTTTAAATCACTACAAGCTTAAAAGCGTTGGAAATATTTCTTGTCGAATTCGACCAGAATATTTAGACGGAAACAGTTGGAATTCGTTGCATATATGATAATGTATTTACTCTCAATTCACTTAATATTTGCAGAATTTTCACAAAAAGTAATATCTGTGTACTGAATTATTCAACATGTTCACCTCACTTAACGGCTTATGACTTCTAAATAAAGAATAAGTCGCTTCTTTCATTCCAAAAAGTTTACAGAAAGTTAGTTTGAAAACATTTTTACATGCAAACATCTTCAATGTTTGCTTTATAGATAACTGTGCAAAATGAACTAGAACGAACACTCATGTTAATATTAAATGTTTTCAAGCTAAAGGAGGTTATTGCTAACAAAAACCAAAACGAACACTAATTTATTTGTCTTTTTTTTTTACAGTCCCAGTTTTAAAATTATTCTGTTACACCACGCCTGTGATACCATTATTTAGAAAGAATAATATTTTGATGCTTTTCTTGCATTTTGTAATAAGATTGAAGACGGGGATTTTAAGTTCCTATATTTTCCAACGAAATTTTAATAGAAAGTAATTAAATAGAAGAAATTATATAAGAAACAAGTTTAATTATATGTTATTCTATATAGCTAAATTTATTTAAAATATATTCTATATTCAAGTAATAAATTATACTCTATATATATGTAATTTTACTTTAAGGGCTGGGAAAAATTATATAAGAGAATATTTTAACTTCAAACGTTTTTGGTAATACAATATCGTTTTTTTCCGGCTAAAGCTCTTCCAAACTTTTCTGAGGAGTTCAGAAAGTCCTTCATCAGTGAATGAAGTTTTACAAGTGTAAGGTCTTAAATCAAAAACTTCTGATGAGAACTACTTAACTGTGAAATTACTGGAATTTAAACTTCCCTGTAAAGGAAAAAAAAAAGAACATTGTTTAAGAACTTGGGAAAAAATATCACCCAAAATTAATTGCTTGGAAAGTTGAGAGCTATAATAAAGTGTTAAAACTATCAAGTAGAAACCGGTGGTTCCTTAACACATCGTAAATACTCTGGAACAACATTTTTTTTTATACTGGCTAACGAAGAAATTGAGCTGAATAAACTTGGAACCTCAAGGTTATTTTTCATGTGATTAGAATAAGTGCAATTTTAACTAAAACTTTCAAACAATTATTTTCCGGACGCCAAACCTATAAGGTATGACTGAAGAAAATGGGGAAAAAATCAACAGTAGTAAAACATTGAGAAGTTAACACTATAAAATAGTTGTATACTGCAACAAAATAAGGTGTACATCTAATTTATGCGGTTTTTTATTACAAACACATTCCATTTTATTTCTTGATGGTGATAAATTGTAATATATTTTGTGTAGTATATTACATTCGCAATTTCAAAATGTAAAAATGCATATTTTAATTTATTAGAGAAATATGTTTTATTTTTCTATCAAAAACTATGATAATATAAAAATATAAAATGAATGGTACTGAATTTTTTTTATTATTAAGTAGGATATTTTGACTGTTGATGTGACACAGGGAAATATATTGAGTAATTATTAAGAAATTTTTTTTTGTTTTTGAGATGTCATTAGGACAATGACTCTCAACCACTATGTCTCTCAACGACTTTCGTGTGCCAGCAAATTTTTTAAAAATTCTTAATTATGCTCTGCTTTAACTTTATTTCCCAAATTTAGATATATAAAAATTTGATAGGTATCGTAATCCATTTGTGATAAATGAAACATCTGTACATAAATTAATTTTGAATGAAGAGAAAGAACTAATTTCGTTCTGTAAAAATCGAGATTTAATTTCAAAATAATCGGAAGAGTCAATTAATTTATTTTGGATTAAAATAAGAGACGATTATCTCATAATAGCAGAAAAAGCTTTAAAAATAGTCTTGTAATGTTGCACATCTTATTTGTATGAATTCGGATTTTCAGTATTCACAAATGTAAATGACAAAATGAGAGCGGCATTATCATTTTAGCGACCAAGTATAAACGAAATTATCAAAAATCATCAAGCTCGAATTTCGTATTAAATGTGTGTGTGTATTATTATATTTAATTTGTAATAAATTACTCAGGAAACATTTTGTTGTCATTTTTGTAAAATTTATTTTATTTAACATTGAAAATTACTATAATAAATTATTTTGTATTGTGTAATACAGATATATATATATATATATATATATATATATATATATATATATATATATAAGTAAAATTCTTTTAAACTTATTTTATTCTTAGTGTGCCCACAATTTTGCAGTTGTTAAAAGTGTACCGCAACAGAAAAAAGGCTGTGAACCACTGTCATAGGAATAAAAATTTTGAAACAAATCTTGAAATTATTTAACCGTATTTAATATGTAAATTGTACATCCGTATGAAAATAGCCCTATTTCAGTCGTGTAAATATAACTGTTATAGTTTTTTTCTGCCTTTTGTCTATTTTTCTCAGAAAAAAATGTAACTTTGTTTCCTTTTAAATATCTACCTTAGTTAAATAAACAATCCCAGTCAAATTCTCCTTCAGACTTCTGTTTTAATTCTACGATATACTAATAAATATAACGCAAATATGACACTGAAACTGAAAATAATTTAGTTAAATGGACCATAAACAAATCATAGTACTCATTGTATTAAAAGTAATTGAGGAGGATTTAGAAATTAATACAATGAATAAACTTTAAAATAATATTTATGAGAAGAATGAACTCCCAGTTGGCACATTTGTTAAAGTAGATTAATAATATTCAGTTCTATCTTTTCCAGCTGCATTCGTAAATATTCAAGATTTATTACATGTAACCTATTTACTTTCTTTTGTTAATAGAGTTATGATCGTAAGGAATTTATATTTCAAAAAACGTAAAGTAGAATATGCAAACTACACTCATGTCCATAAATTAAGGATAATTCAGAATCACACAGAAATTGAACTCTAAAATAAAAATTTTCCCTGTAGAATTATCACACATATCTTGAAGAAGAAGATGCAAATTACAGGAAACCACCAACTGGCGCGGATAGTACGTCACAATGACGAGAGTGTAAGAGAGGAGTATATAAGTAATGGTGGCAAAGAAGTAAAATTGTTCACAAGCGCTTTAAAAGCCTTTTAGTGCAATAACCGCATAGTTATAGCACAAAGGAAGCATTTGGATGATTTTTTACGTGGTAGAATTATCGGACGACTGGAATGTGGACTTAACCATCTGGAAGTATCAGAGGAACTTGGAATCACACAGAGTGCCATCTCCAGGATTTGGCAACGATTACAAGATGATGGTAATGTGAGTAGACGTTACAGCACAGGTCGCCCCCTAGTTACAACGCCGAGCGAGGACCAGTATTTGGCAGTTACTGCCAAAAGAAACAGACGGAGCACAGCATCAGGCCTGTCTCGTCAGCTCTCTTCAGCTACCGGTACGACAGTTTCAAGGCAGACCGTGTACAGACGCTTAGGGCACATTGGTCTATATGCTCGTAGGCCTGTCAGATGTGTTCCCCTTACCGCAACTCACTGTCGCCTGCGGTTAATCTGGACTAGACAGCATGCATTGTGGACATCGCAACAGTGGTCTTGTGTGATGTTTTTCGACGAGTCCAGGTTTAGTTTGCAGTCTGATTCTCACCGGACATTGAGATGGAGAGCGCCAGGTACCCGTTACCACCAAGAGAACACTGTTACGGTGGTGCAGGATGGCTCGTTTGGGGAGGAATTATTCTTGGTTCCAGAACTGACCTGCATGTTCAGAGTGTAACAATGACAGGCCATTTCTATCGGGATGTCATTCTGGAACAACATGTACATTTATTTCGGGGCGCCATGGGTGCTGAATTTCTGTTTATGGATGACAACGGCCGTCCACACCGTGCAAACATTGTAGACGAATGCCTTCAATCGGAGGATATCACCCTTATGGATTGGCCAGCATACTCACCGGACTTGAATCCAATAGAGCATGTGTGGGATATGCTTGACCGACGAATTGCAGCCCGTCAACCCCCTTCCACCTGTCTACCGGAACTTCGGAGGGCATTGCTTGATGAGTGGTGTAATATTCCCCAAGATCAGATTGATAATTTGATACTCAGCATGTGTAGGCCTGTATTGCATCGTCCGGGAGACATACTCCGTATTAACCATCATACTAACCATGTTATACTGTTTTTTGTAAATAGGTTCTTTTTTGAAATTTGCTCCAGGGAGTAAAAATCGCAATTTTTATTAATTATGTCAAACGTGCAGCATCTTTTTGCTCTTTACCTTTTGTTTAATAAATAGACTTTACAAATGAGTCAAATTTGTTTTGCTTCTGTCTCTTTCTTTGCCTGAACTTCATTATCCTTAATTTATGGACATGAGTGTATTCGAAATATTATAATGCAATTTAATCTTCATTTTGTATTAGTCAGAATTGTTATTGGTATTAAAAATTCGTCTTGTAAATTTGCGGATATTTCACTGACAGTAATTAAAAAAATGGATTTAATACTGAAATGGCCATAATTGTATCAAGATTTTTTTTATGTCGCATAATGAAGTTTGAATGGAGTTATAATTAGTGTTGACATACAAATTTTCCCTGTGTTTTTGTAACGTTGAAAAATTTGGAAACTTACTGTGTTTTCCTGATGATACATTTCACTTGACAAAATTACGAAAATGTTCTTTTTTAAGTCCTTCCTCTAGTAAAGTTGATGCTGCCATAGCCCACTGAACATTCAACTACTACTTCGAGAATTTGTAGTGTTAATCATACAAAGAAAACTCCATGCGAAATATTTTAAGCAAAAACGCTATCCTTTATTTAAGTTTATATTCCTTTATAATGGAAAAATGCAAAACCCATTTGTAAACTGAAAGTCTTCTTGACAGGTTAATTCTACTATGAAAATTTATTTGGCAGAGGGTTGTCACGTGTTTTTCCCTTCGATTAACCTCTGGAGTTACTGTATGACTTTGCTTGGCAAAAGAGCCTTGACTTGAGAAGGAATCGTGGCTGATCCAATATGTATTTATTTAAAGAAATCTGAAATATAAAAAGTGAAGGAGATTGTGAATCCTTCTTAGTATTAGATGCAGTGCTTTTCACTGTTTGCGAATTAGATAAACACCCATGATTTTAGATATAATTTTGGAGATTTTCTAGGTCAATTAGGCTGTTTCTCAAAGTCGTCATTGGAAGATAAATATTATTTTAATTTAGATAGCCTTGATTGTTAATTTCTTTCCTATTACATATATATGGTATGTAGTTGGAAACGAACTTATTAATTTTTTTAAAATTACAGAGTAAACCATTCTTTCCCCAAAATTAGTGGGACCTCCAGTTCGTTTCAAAGACACCCTAATTTCCCACCCTTTGATAATGTTTGCGGTACATTAATGGCCATGGTCACGAACCCATGGCTGGTGTTGACGAGCTATGAAGTCGAGTCAGGTTGCTGCTGAAGACCCGCCGTGCAAGGGGCAGATGCACATTAGATCTGTCGAGGCTCATAGGCCTCAAATTGGCTTGATCTAGAAGTTTGGAGAGTGGAATGATAGCTCAGGTATCATCCTGGTCCCTTGAACAAGGTTCAAATTATGAGGTACCAACATTCCTTGCTGAGCTTCAAAAGTCGTCTGACGCAAATAATTAATGAATCCATTCTTAGATTTAGATTAGGATTTGGGATGATAGTCTTGTCTGAGAAAGATTTTAGCTGAGTGAAAACGTATTAGAGTTTTTGAGTGTAGGCTTTGGAAGACAATGCTAAGTATAATGGAATTCGCTTCAACTTGACGTGAGTATATCTGAGGAATCATCTATTAGGACGGGGTAGAAACTACGAGTATAGGTAAGGTGATAGGGCACTGTCTTGTGCTAGGTTCAGCAACGGACTTAACGCAGCTGAAGCAGGTTTTTAAGGAAAGGTATTGAATCGGACTGGATAAGTAAGACTGGAGCAGAGTTTTGCTCGTCGAAGCATCTCTCTCTGATTTTACTTATCGCCTTTTGAAAGTGGCAGAATTGTTAAACTTGGTAACGACGGAGGACATTTAGTACAATATATACTGCAAAGAGTGTCTCCACAAGTGGTTGAGGTTGTCGCAGTTGGAACCCTACAACAAAGGCTGAATTGTTGCAGGTATTGAAAATAATATAATGATACGCATTTATTACATACATTGGAAAATAGCTGTGTAAATGGTCAGAATTGTGGAGGCAATAATAGACAGAGGATATAGAAGGAGTAATTTTTTACGGTAGGAGGTCCCTCGAAAGACAGAAACGGCACAGCAACAGATTCTTGATCTGTACAGGAATTTAGATGCAAGGGTTGATTACAGTAATTAGTGTCAAGTGAGGTTGTTGAATGGGGAAGTTAAAAAAAGATTCGGGAGAAATTTAAGCTGATAAACAGTGGAAGGAAGGGGTCTCCGGCCGCAAGATAAGATAAATCCTTCAATTGTTCTGAATTGAACGGTGAAGAGGAATTCAACTGAGATGTCGTATATTACAATTTTGTTGCATGAAATGTTTTGGTTTTGTGAAAGCAGAGAAATAATTTATTTCTACAGACATCTGTAAGAAATAGAGCTAAATGCTAGACGGCTTGATTTATCTAGAAGGTCAATAAGGTTGTTTATCAAAGTTGACATTAAAAGATAAATGCTATTTTTTGTCACTTAGATAGAGAGAGTTTTGGATTTGATATTGTCTCTACCGTTTATTTACTATAAGGTAGTTTGAGGCCGAGGTTAACAAAGTTTTTTTTACAGTATCTATCGACCATTCATTTCTTAATACTAGTGCAAACGAGATCTGATTCATAAAAACTTTTATTCTGAATTTACAGTAAGGGGTTCAAAAAGAGTATGGAAGTTCGATTATATAATGATTAATTATATTTTTGAGAGCTCTTTACTTTTTATAAAAAAATTTATGATAGTTGTTAGTGTTACCACAATAAATACCGTACAAAAAATAAGCGATTTTATATAATGGAAAATTATTTATAAGTTCCTATAAGACTCAAATATAATCATATTGATAAACGAATGTTTAGTATTAAAGTTTAATGATACATTCCTTTACTTGGTCATATTTCGTATATATTTGTGTTAAAAATTCAAATGCCGGGATACAAATACAGTTTAAAAAATTAAATCGTTAAAAAAACTTCTGGTTATAATATATTTAAATTTATAGAGTTTAAGGAAAAACAGAAAGTGCAATATAATTATAACAGTAACAAAAATCAAATACAGAATAACTTAAGAAAACGTATTCATTTTCTGGATTTATTGAAATATTTATTCGGAAAAGCTTAGTAGTATTTAAAGTTTATTCTAAAACAATGTAATGTATCATGAAGATTTATAACTTTATTTATAGTTCCCTATGATATTTTCAGACACAAATATTACGCGCAAATTTTGACGTATACGATGGCTAACACAATTATTATTTGATTTCTAAAAAAAGAATTCATAGATTTTGATAAATCAAAATATATAGACTATATATGCGGTTCTATGAAATAATTTTCAAAGAAAATTTCACAAAGAGATTCTGATAATCATGCTAGACTGTTATGATACAAATTTAATCATTATTTATTTCAGTAAATATATTTACTGAAATAAATAAGTCTGGGAGGAATAACTCTGTCTACGTGAAATGACTCAGCGACATTTTATTTGAAATGAAAAATCTCACGCATAGTCCTATACTGTCAAAAATGTTACATATTCTTTCGAATTCAGCGAGAAGAAGTTTTATAACGGAAATTAAAAAGATTCGGTTCCTTTCATTTTTTACTTATTTGAATAAACTTCGGGAAATGAAAGTAAACTCACTGGAAGAATTAGAATCGATAAGAATAAAAGAAATCACACTATAGAAACCATTTAGATAAACCTTCTAAAAGTTCTTTCAAACCATCTCTATTATTAATTCGTCAATCAGGACACAATAGAAAATGACTACAATATAAAAAGAACACTTATAAAAAATCTAGTTTACATTCGTTTTTTTAAACATGATTTTTTTTTCTATGAGAAATTGATTAGAAAATAAATGCAAAAATTTCTGTTCCATTATAAGCGATCAAAAGAATGAAACACATGTACGATTTAAAAAATAATTCTAATTTGTTATTTTATTCTTAAAATTAGTTGTTCCTTATTTCTAAAAAAAATATGAGGGGAATTAAACAGTGAACAAAATTACATCGGGTTGGATCAGCAACATAGATTTAGAATTTTAAAGCACATTTTATTCTTATATATTATTTACATTAAGCCCATTTTAGTCTTACTCATTCACTTTAGGGCAATACTTTTATTGAAGTATAAGCTAAACCGAAAAGTCATTCTATAAGATATAGAAGGATTTATCTCCTGTGAGTACTAGAATAAGGACAGAAATTTCAATTCGAAACGGAACTTTCATTTTGCTTTAATTCGATTGAAATGAGCACTATATCGTTATGTAAACCTTCAATGGATTGAACTTCTATCAATAAATCCTCTACTTGGGAAGATGTCTACGATTGTGATTTCAGATCCATTATGGTACAATCCAAACGGAATCTCAGTCGACTGCATTTCGGATTTGTCGTTGTCCCTGCGGATGACAGCAATACCTACAGGAAATTACGGAAATGCACAAGTCTTCAGAATAATGGGATTTGCCCCACAAAGCTACAGAATAACGTCTAGCCTTAGTGAATGTTCAAATACCACTAAAGCCCCAATTGGGTCTCTCATGCAAGTATAAGTTTTATTGTACATAGGTTTATGGAAATAGAAAGTGACTGGGAATGCAATGAAACAGATGTTCAATGGATCCGTTTGAAATCGATGTTTCGGTTTTGTTTCAAATGTTTTGTGTTTCGACTTTACTTATTGTTAAATTTTTATCTTGAAATGTTTTTGCAAAACTTATAATTCTTTCATTTTTTAAGCTTTATTTTAATAAATAATACAATCACAAATTATTAATACATGTTTAATTATTTGTTACATTAAATCATTATTTGAATAACTATATTCAATTATTGGGGAATATTAAATTACACTTAAATTTCAGTCATGATAAGCTGAGAAAACTTTCAGGGCTATTTGTCTTCATGCTTTTACTTAAGTGTATGTTCAACATATTTAAATTAAAGTCCATCGCATAATTTCTTTCAAATTCTCGAGGAAGTTAAAAGAGCTAGTATGGTTTGTTTTTAGAATGTTTATGTAAAGAATTCCTGTTGTTGTTAATAATGCCACCTGTCTGACGGTGTTAGATCGAGGCTTTCGAAACTCATTGCGGCAGAGGACGAGATGTATGCCTGTCGTTAGCCGTATCTTTGAGCTCCATGCAGGTGATAGTACGATTTGGCTCGGGTGCACCCCAACTATGAGGGAGAACACCCTGAAAGTATCCGGGGACCTCCCATCTTTCTTTCCCTTCCAACAACCTTACAAGAGGACTTACGGCCTGACGGTTATTTAGAGTACCCTCATGCCGCAAATGCAATACACATTTACAAACAACCATTCCTTTTCCGGGATTCGAACCCAGATTGTATAGCACAGCAAGCAGCAAAAAAATTCTTAAAAAGTTATCGCGAAAAAACAAAATGTTTTTTATGAGAGGAAAGATTACGAGACCTGGTGAAACTCTTCCATTTTAAGATTTCAACATTTAATCAATAATATTTAAAAAGTTTTATCAAAAATATTTATTATTTTAATTCATCTCTAGTCAGTGATTTTTTCATGTGTTAGAAATATACAAAAACTAAAATGTGAGGAAGTAGAAATAATTAATTTGAAAGCTCACAACATGTAAAATATGTTTTTTCTTAGGAAATAAAATATATTCCTGGTATACTCATCACAAAATGGTTTCCTTTTTAATTAAAAAAACAAGATCATTTTGAAGAGTAACACATATACAGAAGAATTTAAAATAATTAATGGACTTCAAAGTAAAAGTTTTGCTTATGTATATGGTGGAATATAAAGCTATCGAAATAAAAAAAAAATGTGTTCCTCTATCACTTCAACCAAATTTCAATTAGGAGTTCCAGTTAATGAAATCTGCATTTTAATTTAAATTGCATTCTCCAAATTCGATGAAAACTTTATGAAAGTTGCATTGAATCAGCTCTGAAAAAAGAATTTCCAAGAAATAATAACTACAGATAAGAAATTCTAAGGAAAACATTTTTATTTTTCATATAATTGCATTCTCAATTCTCATTGAAATATATTATCATTTTAATGAAGCAAATTTAAGTTTTAATGAATATGTTACTCATTAGGAGAATGATAGAAACACAGAAATTGTGTTGAAAATAATCTTGACTTTAAGGCTGCTCAATCCACATTGATTAGTTAAACATAACATTACATATTACGAAACAAATTTAAAATTTTCTTAAAGTTTTTCTTTTGTGAAAGATGTTTTTATTACAAATAGGGTGTAGGATATTATAAAACTGAAGATTGATGAGAAAGTAATACAATTCGTAAAAAAAAAAACTTTGTGTGTCGGCTCCGAAAAACTACTAAAGTTACTCCTTAAGTACGGTTGGCTTTGATTATATAGTAGGCTTAGAGGGCAAACAAGGTAAATAAATGCGCTCTCATAATACTGAAACCATGCATGTATTTCTGTATTCTATTCACATTTTTCGTATTGATTCGGTAAAATAATATACGTCAATTATGTTGCATAAATATATGTTACTCATAGTACAGGAGTACCTTGTTAAGAAGGTTGATTTACTTCACTCTTAATATCATTCTGATATTAACTACATTCCCTCTCCATTGTTAATTATTACGCAAGAGGCTTGTGGTAACTAAGTATGGTACGTGAACATCAGTAGATACTTGATTTACAAATCGTGAAAACATCGCATCATTGGTTATATCATACCTAGTCGTCCCCAGTACTCTACCAGAAACAAAATC
>BMAO01017174.1:0-17749 GCA_019973975.1 Trichonephila clavata
CATGTTCAGAAGATGTTGGGTGATGGAACAATAGTTCCAACAACATCGCCCTACGCGTCTCCAGTTGTTTTATGTCGGAAGAAAAAACGGGTTGCCCGTTAGATGACCCAGAAGCTTATAGGTTTGCAATAGATTATAGAAGTTAAAATGGCGTCACGAGATATCCGCGATATCCGCTACCAATAATTGATGATTTGATCACTAATATTCCGCCACACCGAAATTATGACATCACTTGATTTACGCAGCGGATACTTTCAGATGGCAGTAGACCCCAAAGATGTGCATAAGACGGCGTTTGTTACAAAAAATGGTACTTTTGCATTTACTCGCATGCCATTTGGCCTTTCGGGGGCAGCTCCAAATTTTCAAAGGGCCATTGAGATGATCCTCAGGCCAGTCCTCGGCCGTTTTGCTCACTGTTATATGGATGACGTGATAATCGCGTCTCCATCTTTTGAAAGCCATGTAGAACATTTACGGGAAGTATTCAGATTATTGCAGGAGGCTGGTTTGACATTGAATCGCGAGAAATGTCATTTCGCGAGGGAACAATTACGTTATTTGGGTTTAGTTATTAATAAAGAAGGAGTTAAAACAGATGAGGAAAAGTTAAAAGCAATTATTGAAATGAAACCTCCGAAAACGGCAAAACAAATAGCAAAATTTTTAGGAATGACGGGTTGGTATCAAAAGTTTATTAAAAACTACGCAGACATGTGTGAACCCTTATATAATTTAAAACGAAAAACTCTAAGTTCCATTGGTCGGAATCAGCGCAGGAAGCCTTTGATCGTATTAAGAAAGCACTGACAGAAGCTCCAGTGTTACAATTACCAGATTTTTCCCAGCCGTTTGAACTCTATACGGATGCGAGCTCAGTGGGGTAGGAGCAGTATTGACACAGAATAATAGCCTATAGCGTTTGCATCGAGAACTTTAAACCGAGCAGAAAGGAATTATACTGTGACGGAACGTGAATGTTTAGCTGTCATATGGGCATTAAATAAATATCGCACGTATTTCGGATCCTTGCCGGTTAAAGTGATAACAGACCATGCTGCACTTACCAAATTAACAAAGGAAAGAATTTGTCATCTAGAATGATAAGGTGGACGCTTAAGTTGGCAAATTTTAATGTAGAAATGGGAACATCGCCCAGGTACGCAAAATTTAGTGGCTGATATGTTGTCTAGAAACCCGTTAGAAAGTAATGAGGAACCAAAAGTGTCTTGTGCGTGATTAGATCGTTATATTATCTTCTAGAGAACAGTTAAGAGAGAACAGAGAAATGACCCGGAGCTTGGGCAATAATGAAGGTTTTGGAAAATCCGGACGATAGTTCTGTTAATGAATCGATCTGCAGAAATTGTCCAAGACTTTAAAATCGTTGACGGTTTGCTATATTATGCAAAGTATACAACCACACTAGGTGAATTAAGGGTATTTATACCTAAAACATTACGTAAAGATGTTATGCGAGAATTCATGACTCGCCTATGGCAGGTCATTTAGGCAAAAAGAAAACCTACTTAAAATTAAAGACGCGTGTTATTTTCCGTACATGAGGAAATACATTTATAAATATGTAGCAACCTGCGACCAATGCCAAAAAGTCAATTATAAAAACGGATTACCAGCTGTCAATTAATTCCCATAATAACGAATTTTCCGAATGAAATCGTGTCTTTAGATTTGTTAGGCCCATACCCTGCAACTAGTCCAGAACGCTATAGATTTATTTTAGTAATTACAGATAATTTTTCTAAATGGGTTGAAATAGTTCCCTTAAGGAAAGCTTCGGCTAAAGCAATTGCCAATGCATTTTTGAGAATTATATTGCGCGTTATGGAGCTCCTGTTAAATTAGTCACCGACAATGGTCCCCAAATGATATCCGAAGTTTTCGAGCAAGTGTGTCGCAGATTGCACATAAAACACGTTAAAACTGTGGTATATCGTCCACAAGCTAATCAAACAGAACGAGTTAATCGCACTCTTTTAAAAATGATTTCGAGTTTTGTCGCGGATAATCACACTAACTGGGATCAATTTCTGCAAGAGTTCGGTTATGCAATTAGGACAGCAGTACATGAGACAACGGGTAAAACACCGGCGGAATTATTTTTAGGTCGAAATTTAATCACTCCTTTTCAGAAATTAGTTATGGTAACTGATGGATCAGATTTAGTTTGTGGGAACATAGAAAGGTTGTTTGAGGAGCTAGAGTTCATACAAAGCGCCAGCAAGAGAAGTGGGCGAAATATTATAATAAAAAGAGGCGTGAAAATAATGTGAAAGTTGGTGATCTAGTATTAGTTCAAACTCACCCGTTAAGTTCAAAATGTAAAAAAATAGTAGGTAAATTTATGCCAAAGTTTGAAGGCCCATATAAAGTTCTGAGTGTAAAAAATAATAATAATTTAGTAATATTAAAATTTGGTAAAAGAATAACGGTTAATGTGGACCAGGTGAGAATTTACCATCAAAGAGAAGACAGTGTTGCCGAGTCGGAAAGTAACACTAGTAGTGATCATGGTGCAGTGACATCAATCAGGTCAGATGATGCGCAGTCGTCATTGGTGCAATCGGAGAATGATAGGGGTGGTCGTAAAGGATCGAAATCAGGAAATGTAAATGGTAGTAGAGATATAGTTGCGAATAGACGCGATGGAGTGGAGGTGAGAAAAAAAAACGTGGACGGACGGAATCTACTGTTTCTTCGGGGGATGGCGCGTATAATTTCAGGAAAAAGAGACCTTTATATACTGAGAGAGAGAAAAGAGGAAGGCCTGAATCATGGAATGAAACGTACGAAAGAAGAGACCAGAGGCCCAAGTAGATCGCGAGAAAAGAAAGATTTCCTCGTCAATGTCCTCTCGTCCCTCCAGGAAACGTTATAGAAAGGTGGAAGAAAATAGTTCTGAAAGAGCAGTTCCAGGACCATCCCACAGATTCAAGTACAACAGACCTCATCAGGAAAGGAGCTGTCCATACAATCTTCGGAGCCGACGTCGAGTGGACAACAGCCAAGTTCCAGTTCTCACAGAAGAAAACAACGCCTCAGCAGGAGCATATCAACTTCAACGGACTCGATGGAAGAGGAGACCCAGAAGGTTGGAGCGCAGAGTGGACAACTCTAGGACAAGGTCATCCAGCACAGAAGCCATGGTGGGAGACAAAGCCTATGCAGATTGGATCTAAAGACTAGTCAGGTTGTATAATTCTAATTTGTTTATTTTTCCTCTGACAGACAGTTCGGAGTATTTTCCATGTGGGCTAGTCTAATTTTTTTTGTAAAGTTAACGTACAAAAGTGTCACTGAGTTGTGTGCATTTTCATATCGGTTGAAAAGACTTTTGTATTTAATTTTTTTCCAAATTGTGGAAAAACATTTGTTGAATTGCAATTGTTTTGCTACACATTAAAGACGTGGCTTTATATGTGAGATTACTTGTATTGTTTGTTGTAATATATTCTATGTAAAATGTATATATTTTGTGTGTAATTATTAAGATGTATAAGTAATGTCTGGTTTCTGGGCGCGGCGTAATTAGGAATACTAACAAAAAACATTAACAGCGCAGCGCGATTGATTGGGAATTTTTGAAAATGAAACCAGATAAGGTTATTTTGTTATAAACTATATATATATAATATAATGTATGCCATATTTTATGTCAATAAGGAAGTTGTATAAAAGTTCTGTGCATTTAATGTCATGTTTTAGAAAAAATTGACAAGGTTTCCTTTCAGGGCAGCAGTCCCTGAACATAGTGATGTGATGAAAGTTTGATGTCGTATGAAGATACTGTTGTAAAATTTTTTATATTTATTAGCACTTAAGTAAAGTGCATGATCAGGGTTTTTTCCTTGAAAGGTTTTCCCCTGATCTTCGCCCGAATGGGATGCACTGTAGGGAACCTAATATTGTGAAAGATACAATAAATTAGAGTGGAGTACCCTTTTGAGTAGTCATTTCTGTGTGCTAGTTTAATTAAAGTTTCTAACTTAGAGAGTTAAAATTTTCTGCAAGTTCAGAATTTTCAGGCGTTATAAAGTTCGTGAGTTAACTTTTTACAAGTTCAGGCATTCTAGAGTAGTTAAAATTTGTGCAGGTTCAGTGTTTTTCAGATGTTAGGTAAATTAAGCGAATTCTTGCAGGTCGTTTAGACCTCAATAAGTCACGCTTTTTTTCTCGGAGGGGGTTGTGACGGGTGCTTACGCGTTTCACTAACCTTCTCTTATAAACTTTTAAATTGTATTTATTTTGACCAATCCCCACTGAGAGCTGGAAGTGTGACTTATGCAAATAAGATAGTTTCGTGTTTAGCGAGTTCGAAAGAGATATAAAAGGGAGAAATGAAATGAAGAGAAGAGGATGACTAAGCGGTTTGATAGAGTAGAACTCCGTGTTTGGATTGAAAAGTAAACTACGTGGTTGTCCAAGAAGGTGTTTTTAAGCGTCTAGTTAATGAAGTGAAATTTGAAAGATTATTTAAGGCGGATTCAGAAGTTATTGAAGATATCCTAGATTATAGCCACTTCATAAATTCTACTAGTTTCCAGGTTCCTTCTGAAGAAGATTTCAGGTCTGTAACTTTTGTGGCTTAAATTTAAATGTGTAGTTTGATTGTACGTGTTATTTCCCCTCGTGATATCAGTTAGTATTCCGTCGTCCATAATTGAATTCTGATAATACTCCATGATAATTTATTGTTCTTAAAGTTGATTATTAATTGTGAATTCTGTCTTAAAGAAATAATAAATAAGTGATTTATTATTTGAGTAGTCATTAATTATGAATACTACATATCCTAACATAGATAATATGCAAAGGGGTAGTGGGAGACTACGACACTGGCGCCCAAACGAAATACCGGAATTAAGAGCAGGTGCAGGATTTAGAGTTTTGCCGGAGTTATTTTTTTCGGGTAAAGAAAATGTGTTTGAGTTTCTAAATAATATTGATGATAATATAGCTTACTATGAAATACCGGCGAATCTATCGTGTGCATATTTAAAAGGTCATTTAGTTGGGAGAGCGTTAGACTGGTTCCAGGTATCGGTTCGAGTGTGTAAATGAAGAAGCGACTGCATTTGCAACACTTAAAAAGAAATTGTCAGATAGTTTTCCGGTAATACGGAATAAATCAGAGCTAGAAGCTCAGTTTTTTTCGTCAAAACAACGGAGAGGTCAAGCCCCGTCAGACTTTATTTTTCAGATGTTAAAATTACATAAAACCTTGGAATTAAATTATGATGAGATAAAGTTGATTGATCACATAGTAATGCGACTAGAACCCCAAATAATGGATTATTTAGAAGTTCGAAACCCCACAACGAAAACTCAATTGATAGAGTTGGTAGACCGGTATGAGGAACGTCATAACTGCAGGGAAAATCAGGGTTCGAGTAATAATTTTGCTAGACGAAGTTGGGATGTGAGTAGGAATCCTGAGGAAAGAAGGAATAATAGAAATTGGAGAGATACTGGGGTCGGAAATAGTCAAAATGATCAAAGAGGACTAGGCAGGGGTGCGAATAATTTTCCTCGTCGTAATTATCAAAATCAAGGATTCGAGGGTGGAAATCGATACAATCAGCCAAATCAGAGAACAGACCGGTATCAGAACCGTAGGATGGTGGTTAGGAAGGGTCCTAATGATGATTCAGCAAAACAGAATTGGAGGCGTGTTGATTGCAACAGCGAAAGGCAAAGAAATGCCAATTTAAACTTTCAAAGAGATCGTATTGAGTCAAATCCTCCTAATAGAATTAGACTTAATTCATTGAGATTATCACCAGTTGAACTTCCGTATGTGCCGATTTTGTTGAATGATACTTTTTTAAAAGCGCTCTGGGATACAGGTGCGGAAAAGTCATTTATTTCAGAAAAAACGTACCGGTCATATTTTTCTTTCTGTCCTTTAAAAAAATCGTTAGCTGAAGTAGTTACAGCTCAAGGGTCACAGTGCAGAAATTTAGGCACAGTTGAGTTGAAAATTAAAATAAGAGAATTTTCGCAGTTATGGAAATTTCATGTGATTGCTGAGATGCAATATCCATGCATCCTGGGTGTTGATTTCATGTCATACGCGAAAATTAGTTTTGATTTCCTGTCTAAATCGTTAATCATTCCGGATTCGAAAACGGAAAAAGTGGCAATTTTGGACGAACCGGTTCAAATAGATTTATCTAACACTAAGTTAAATTCAAAACAAAAGCAAGAATTGCAGATTTTGTTTAAAGAATTTCATGGGCTGTTTTCGCTTAAGCCTGGTCTAACACATGTATTTTGTCATGAAATTGACACGGGGGATAGTCCTCCTGTTTTTTCGAGACCTTATCGCTATGACAGGGTCAAACAGGGTATAATCGACTACCATGTTCAGAAGATGTTGGGTGATGGAACAATAGTTCCAACAACATCGCCCTACGCGTCTCCAGTTGTTTTATGTCGGAAGAAAAACGGGTTGCCGTTAGATGACCCAGAAGCTTATAGGTTTGCAATAGATTATAGGAAGTTAAATGCGGTCACGAGATATCCGCGATATCCGCTACCAATAATTGATGATTTGATCACTAATATTCCGCACACCGAAATTATGACATCACTTGATTTACGCAGCGGATACTTTCAGATGGCAGTAGACCCCAAAGATGTGCATAAGACGGCGTTTGTTACAAAAAATGGTACTTTTGCATTTACTCGCATGCCATTTGGCCTTTCGGGGGCAGCTCCAAATTTTCAAAGGGCCATTGAGATGATCCTCAGGCCAGTCCTCGGCCGTTTTGCTCACTGTTATATGGATGACGTGATAATCGCGTCTCCATCTTTTGAAAGCCATGTAGAACATTTACGGGAAGTATTCAGATTATTGCAGGAGGCTGGTTTGACATTGAATCGCGAGAAATGTCATTTCGCGAGGGAACAATTACGTTATTTGGGTTTAGTTATTAATAAAGAAGGAGTTAAAACAGATGAGGAAAAGTTAAAAGCAATTATTGAAATGAAACCTCCGAAAACGGCAAAACAAATAGCAAAATTTTTAGGAATGACGGGTTGGTATCAAAAGTTTATTAAAAACTACGCAGACATGTGTGAACCCTTATATAATTTAAAACGAAAGAACTCTAAGTTCCATTGGTCGGAATCAGCGCAGAAGCCTTTGATCGTATTAAGAAAGCACTGACAGAAGCTCCAGTGTTACAATTACCAGATTTTTCCCAGCCGTTTGAACTCTATACGGATGCGAGCTCAGTGGGGGTAGGAGCAGTATTGACACAGAATAATAGGCCTATAGCGTTTGCATCGAGAACTTTAAACCGAGCAGAAAGGAATTATACTGTGACGGAACGTGAATGTTTAGCTGTCATATGGGCATTAAATAAATATCGCACGTATTTCGGATCCTTGCCGGTTAAAGTGATAACAGACCATGCTGCACTTACCAAATTAACAAAGGGAAAGAATTTGTCATCTAGAATGATAAGGTGGACGCTTAAGTTGGCGAATTTTAATGTAGAATGGGAACATCGCCCAGGTACGCAAAATTTAGTGGCTGATATGTTGTCCAGAAACCCGTTAGAAAGTAATGAGGAACCAAAAGTGTCTTGTGCGGTGATTAGATCGTTAGTATTATCTTCTAGAGAACAGTTAAGAGAGGAACAGAGAAATGACCCGGAGCTAGGCATATTATGAAGTTTTTGGAAAATCCGGACGATAGTTCTGTTAATGAATCGATCTGCAGAAATTGGTCCAATGACTTTAAAATCGTTGACGGTTTGCTATATTATGCAAAGTATACAACCACACTAGGTGAATTAAGGGTATTTATACCTAAAACATTACGTAAAGATGTTATGCGAGAATTTCATGACTCGCCTATGGCAGGTCATCTAGGCAAAAAGAAAACCTACTTAAAATTAAAGGACGCGTGTTATTTTCCGTACATGAGGAAATACATTTATAAATATGTAGCAACCTGCGACCAATGCCAAAAAGTCAATTATAAAAACGGATTACCAGCTGGTCAATTAATTCCCATAATAACGAATTTTCCGAATGAAATCGTGTCTTTAGATTTGTTAGGCCCATACCCTGCAACTAGTCCAGAACGCTATAGATTTATTTTAGTAATTACCGATAATTTTTCTAAATGGGTTGAAATAGTTCCCTTAAGGAAAGCTTCGGCTAAAGCAATTGCCAATGCATTTTTTGAGAATTATATTGCGCGTTATGGAGCTCCTGTAAAGTTAGTCACCGACAATGGTCCCCAAATGATATCCGAAGTTTTCGAGCAAGTGTGTCGCAGATTGCACATAAAACACGTTAAAACTGTGGTATATCGTCCACAAGCTAATCAAACAGAACGAGTCAATCGCACTCTTTTAAAAATGATTTCGAGTTTTGTCGCGGATAATCACACTAACTGGGATCAATTTCTGCAAGAGTTCGGTTATGCAATTAGGACAGCAGTACATGAGACAACGGGTAAAACACCGGCGGAATTATTTTTAGGTCGAAATTTAATCACTCCTTTTCAGAAATTAGTTATGGTAACTGATGGATCAGATTTAGTTTGTGGGAACATAGAAAGGTTGTTTGAGGAAGCTAGAGTTCATACAAAGCGCCAGCAAGAGAAGTGGGCGAAATATTATAATAAAAAGAGGCGTGAAAATAATGTGAAAGTTGGTGATCTAGTATTAGTTCAAACTCACCCGTTAAGTTCAAAATGTAAAAAAATAGTAGGTAAATTTATGCCAAAGTTTGAAGGCCCATATAAAGTTCTGAGTGTAAAAAATAATAATAATTTAGTAATATTAAAATTTGGTAAAAGAATAACGGTTAATGTGGACCAGGTGAGAATTTACTATCAAAGAGAAGACAGTGTTGCCGAGTCGGAAAGTAACACTAGTAGTAATCATGGTGCAGTGACATCAATCAGGTCAGATGATGCGCAGTCGTCATTGGTGCAATCGGAGAATGATAGGGGTGGTCGTAAAGGATCGAAATCAGGAAATGTAAATGGTAGTAGAGATATAGTTGCGAATAGACGCGATGGAGTAGAGGTGAGAAAAAAACGTGGACGGACGGAATCTACTGTTTCTTCGGGGGATAGCGCGTATAATTTCAGGAAAAAAAGACCTGTATGTGCTGAGAGAGAGAAAAGAGGAAGGCCTGACTCATGGATGACAATGTACGGAAGAAGAGACCAGAGGCCCAAGCAGATCGTGAGAAAAGAAAGATTTCCTCGTCAATGTCCTCTCGTCCCTCCAGGAAGCGTTATAGAAAGGTGGAAGAAAATAGTTCTGAAAGAGCAGTTCCAGGACCATCCCACAGATTCAAGTATAACAGACCTCATCAGGAAAGGAGCTGTCCATACAATCTTCGGAGCCGACGTCGAGTGGACAACAGCCAAGTTCCAGTTCTCACAGAAGAAAACAACGCCTCAGCAGGAGCATATCAACTTCAACGGACTCGATGGAAGAGGAGACCCAGAAGTTGGAGCGCAGAGTGGACAACCCTAGGACAAGGTCATCCAGCACAGAAGCCATGGTGGAGACAAAGCCTATGCAGATTGGATCTAAAGACTAGTCAGGTTGTATAATTCTAATTTGTTTATTTTTCCTCTGACAGACAGTTCGGAGTATTTTCCATGTGGGCTAGTCTAATTTTTTTTGTAAAGTTAACGTACAAAAGTGTCACTGAGTTGTGTGCATTTTCATATCGGTTGAAAAGACTTTTGTATTAATTTTTTTTCCAAATTGTGGAAAAACATTTGTTGAATTGCAATTGTTTTGCTACACATTAAAGACGTGGCTTTATATGTGAGATTACTTGTATTGTTTGTTGTAATATATTCTATGTAAAATGTATATATTTTGTGTGTAATTATTAAGATGTATAAGTAATGTCTGGTTTCTGGGCGCGGCGTAATTAGGAATACTAACAAAAAACATTAACAGCGCAGCGCGATTGATTGGGAATTTTTGAAAATGAAACCAGATAAGGGTTATTTTGTTACTAAACTATATATATATAATATAATGTATGCCATATTTTATGTCAATAAGGAAGTTGTATAAAAGTTCTGTGCATTTAATGTCATGTTTTAGAAAAAATTGACAAGGTTTCCTTTCAGGGCAGCAGTCCCTGAACATAGTGATGTGATGAAAGTTTGATGTCGTATGAAGATACTGTATAAAATTTTTTGTATTTATTAGCACTTAAGTAAAGTGCATGATCAGGGTTTTTTCCTTGAAAGGTTTTCCCCTGATCTTCGCCCGAATGGGATGCACTGTAGGGAACCTAATATTGTGAAAGATAAATAAATTAGAGTGGAGTACCCTTTTGAGTAGTCATTTCTGTGTGCTAGTTTAATTAAAGTTTCTAACTTAGAGAGTTAAAATTTTCTGCTAATTCAGTGTTTTCAGGCATTATAAAGTTCGTGAGTTAAAACTTTCTACAAGTTTAGTATTTTCAGGCGTTATAAAGTTCGTGAGTTAACTTTTTACAAGTTCAGGCATTCTAGAGTAGTTAAAATTTGTGCAGGTTCAGTGTTTTTCAGATGTTAGGTAAATTAAGCGAATTCTTGCAGGTCGTTTAGACCGTCAATAAGTCACGCTTTTTTTCTCGGAGGGGGGTTGTGACGGGTGCTTACGCGTTTCACTAACCTTCTCTTATAAACTTTTAAATTGTATTTATTTTGACCAATCCCCACTGAGAGCTGGAAGTGTGACTTATGTAAATAAGATAGTTTCGTGTTTAGCGAGTTCGAAAGAGATATAAAAGGGAGAAATGAAATGAAGAGAGAGGATGACTAAGCGGTTTGATAGAGTAGAACTCCGTGTTTGGGATTAAAAAGTAAACTACGTCGTTGTCCAAGAAGGTGTTTTTAACCGTCTAGCTTAATGAAGTGAAATTTGAAGATTATTTAAGGCGGATCAGAAGTTATTGAAGATATCCTAGATTATAGCCACTTTATAAATTCTACTTGTTCCAGGTTCCTTCTGAAGAAGATTTCAGGTCTGTAACTTTTGTGGCTTAAATTTAAATGTGTAGTTTGATTGTACGTGTTATTTCCCCTCGTGATATCAGTTAGTATTCCGTCGTCCATAATTGAATTCTGATAATACTCCATGATAATTTATTGTTCTTAAAGTTGATTATTAATTGTAGAATTGTGTCTTAAAGAAATAATAAATAAGTGATTTATTATTTGAGTAGTCTTTAATGATGAATACTACATATCCTAACATAGATAATATGCAAAGGGGTAGTGGGAGACTACGACACTGGCGCCCAAACGAAATACCGGAATTAAGAGCAGGTGCAGGATTTAGAGTTTTGCCGGAGTTATTTTTTTCGGGTAAAGAAAATGTGTTTGAGTTTCTAAATAATATTGATGATAATATAGCTTACTATGAAATACCGGCGAATCTATCGTGTGCATATTTAAAAGGTCATTTAGTTGGGAGAGCGTTAGACTGGTTCCAAGTGATTGGGTTCGAGTGTGTAAATGAAGAAGCGACTGCATTTGCAACACTTAAAAAGAAATTGTCAGATAGTTTTCCGGTAATACGGAATAAATCAGAGCTAGAAGCTCAGTTTTTTTCGTCAAAACAACGGAGAGGTCAAGCCCCGTCAGACTTTATTTTTCAAATGTTAAAATTACATAAAACCTTGGAATTAAATTATGATGAGATAAAGTTGATTGATCACATAGTAATGCGACTAGAACCCCAAATAATGGATTATTTAGAAGTTCGAAACCCCACAACGAAAACTCAATTGATAGAGTTGGTAGACCGGTATGAGGAACGTCATAACTGCAGGGAAAATCAGGGTTCGAGTAATAATTTTGCTAGACGAAGTTGGGATGTGAGTAGGAATCCTGAGGAAAGAAGGAATAATAGAAATTGGAGAGATACTGGGGTCGGAAATAGTCAAAATGATCAAAGAGGACTAGGCAGGGGTGCGAATAATTTTCCTCGTCGTAATTATCAAAATCAAGGATTCGAGGGTGGAAATCGATACAATCAGCCAAATCAGAGAACAGACCGGTATCAGAACCGTAGGATGGTGGTTAGGAAGGGTCCTAATGATGATTCAGCAAAACAGAATTGGAGGCGTGTTGATTGCAACAGCGAAAGGCAAAGAAATGCCAATTTAAACTTTCAAAGAGATCGTATTGAGTCAAATCCTCCTAATAGAATTAGACTTAATTCATTGAGATTATCACCAGTTGAACTTCCGTATGTGCCGATTTTGTTGAATGATACTTTTTTAAAAGCGCTCTGGGATACAGGTGCGGAAAAGTCATTTATTTCAGAAAAAACGTACCGGTCGTATTTTTCTTTCTGTCCTTTAAAAAAATCGTTAGCTGAAGTAGTTACAGCTCAAGGGTCACAGTGCAGAAATTTAGGCACAGTTGAGTTGAAAATTAAAATAAGAGAATTTTCGCAGTTATGGAAATTTCATGTGATTGCTGAGATGCAATATCCATGCATCCTGGGTGTTGATTTCATGTCATACGCGAAAATTAGTTTTGATTTCCTGTCTAAATCGTTAATCATTCCGGATTCGAAAACGGAAAAAGTGGCAATTTTGGACGAACCGGTTCAAATAGATTTATCTAACACTAAGTTAAATTCAAAACAAAAGCAAGAATTGCAGATTTTGTTTAAAGAATTTCATGGGCTGTTTTCGCTTAAGCCTGGTCTAACACATGTATTTTGTCATGAAATTGACACGGGGGATAGTCCTCCTGTTTTTTCGAGACCTTATCGCTATGACAGGGTCAAACAGGGTATAATCGACTACCATGTTCAGAAGATGTTGGGTGATGGAACAATAGTTCCAACAACATCGCCCTACGCGTCTCCAGTTGTTTTATGTCGGAAGAAAAACGGGTTGCCGTTAGATGACCCAGAAGCTTATAGGTTTGCAATAGATTATAGGAAGTTAAATGCGGTCACGAGATATCCGCGATATCCGCTACCAATAATTGATGATTTGATCACTAATATTCCGCACACCGAAATTATGACATCACTTGATTTACGCAGCGGATACTTTCAGATGGCAGTAGACCCCAAAGATGTGCATAAGACGGCGTTTGTTACAAAAAATGGTACTTTTGCATTTACTCGCATGCCATTTGGCCTTTCGGGGGCAGCTCCAAATTTTCAAAGGGCCATTGAGATGATCCTCAGGCCAGTCCTCGGCCGTTTTGCTCACTGTTATATGGATGACGTGATAATCGCGTCTCCATCTTTTGAAAGCCATGTAGAACATTTACGGGAAGTATTCAGATTATTGCAGGAGGCTGGTTTGACATTGAATCGCGAGAAATGTCATTTCGCGAGGGAACAATTACGTTATTTGGGTTTAGTTATTAATAAAGAAGGAGTTAAAACAGATGAGGAAAAGTTAAAAGCAATTATTGAAATGAAACCTCCGAAAACGGCAAAACAAATAGCAAAATTTTTAGGAATGACGGGTTGGTATCAAAAGTTTATTAAAAACTACGCAGACATGTGTGAACCCTTATATAATTTAAAACGAAAGAACTCTAAGTTCCATTGGTCGGAATCAGCGCAAGAAGCCTTTGATCGTATTAAGAAAGCACTGACAGAAGCTCCAGTGTTACAATTACCAGATTTTTCCCAGCCGTTTGAACTCTATACGGATGCGAGCTCAGTGGGGGTAGGAGCAGTATTGACACAGAATAATAGGCCTATAGCGTTTGCATCGAGAACTTTAAACCGAGCAGAAAGGAATTATACTGTGACGGAACGTGAATGTTTAGCTGTCATATGGGCATTAAATAAATATCGCACGTATTTCGGATCCTTGCCGGTTAAAGTGATAACAGACCATGCTGCACTTACCAAATTAACAAAGGGAAAGAATTTGTCATCTAGAATGATAAGGTGGACGCTTAAGTTGGCGAATTTTAATGTAGAATGGGAACATCGCCCAGGTACGCAAAATTTAGTGGCTGATATGTTGTCCAGAAACCCGTTAGAAAGTAATGAGGAACCAAAAGTGTCTTGTGCGGTGATTAGATCGTTAGTATTATCTTCTAGAGAACAGTTAAGAGAGGAACAGAGAAATGACCCGGAGCTAGGGCACATTATGAAGTTTTTGGAAAATCCGGACGATAGTTCTGTTAATGAATCGATCTGCAGAAATTGGTCCAATGACTTTAAAATCGTTGACGGTTTGCTATATTATGCAAAGTATACAACCACACTAGGTGAGTTAAGGGTATTTATACCTAAAACTTTACGTAAAGATGTTATGCGAGAATTTCATGACTCGCCTATGGCAGGTCATCTAGGCAAAAAGAAAACCTACTTAAAATTAAAGGACGCGTGTTATTTTCCGTACATGAGGAAATACATTTATAAATATGTAGCAACCTGCGACCAATGCCAAAAAGTCAATTATAAAAACGGATTACCAGCTGGTCAATTAATTCCCATAATAACGAATTTTCCGAATGAAATCGTGTCTTTAGATTTGTTAGGCCCATACCCTGCAACTAGTCCAGAACGCTATAGATTTATTTTAGTAATTACCGATAATTTTTCTAAATGGGTTGAAATAGTTCCCTTAAGGAAAGCTTCGGCTAAAGCAATTGCCAATGCATTTTTTGAGAATTATATTGCGCGTTATGGAGCTCCTGTAAAGTTAGTCACCGACAATGGTCCCCAAATGATATCCGAAGTTTTCGAGCAAGTGTGTCGCAGATTGCACATAAAACACGTTAAAACTGTGGTATATCGTCCACAAGCTAATCAAACAGAACGAGTCAATCGCACTCTTTTAAAAATGATTTCGAGTTTTGTCGCGGATAATCACACTAACTGGGATCAATTTCTGCAAGAGTTCGGTTATGCAATTAGGACAGCAGTACATGAGACAACGGGTAAAACACCGGCGGAATTATTTTTAGGTCGAAATTTAATCACTCCTTTTCAGAAATTAGTTATGGTAACTGATGGATCAGATTTAGTTTGTGGGAACATAGAAAGGTTGTTTGAGGAAGCTAGAGTTCATACAAAGCGCCAGCAAGAGAAGTGGGCGAAATATTATAATAAAAAGAGGCGTGAAAATAATGTGAAAGTTGGTGATCTAGTATTAGTTCAAACTCACCCGTTAAGTTCAAAATGTAAAAAAATAGTAGGTAAATTTATGCCAAAGTTTGAAGGCCCATATAAAGTTCTGAGTGTAAAAAATAATAATAATTTAGTAATATTAAAATTTGGTAAAAGAATAACGGTTAATGTGGACCAGGTGAGAATTTACTATCAAAGAGAAGACAGTGTTGCCGAGTCGGAAAGTAACACTAGTAGTAATCATGGTGCAGTGACATCAATCAGGTCAGATGATGCGCAGTCGTCATTGGTGCAATCGGAGAATGATAGGGGTGGTCGTAAAGGATCGAAATCAGGAAATGTAAATGGTAGTAGAGATATAGTTGCGAATAGACGCGATGGAGTAGAGGTGAGAAAAAAACGTGGACGGACGGAATCTACTGTTTCTTCGGGGGATAGCGCGTATAATTTCAGGAAAAAAGACCTGTATGTGCTGAGAGAGAGAAAAGAGGAAGGCCTGACTCATGGATTGACAATGTACGGAAGAAGAGACCAGAGGCCCAAGCAGATCGTGAGAAAAGAAAGATTTCCTCGTCAATGTCCTCTCGTCCCTCCAGGAAGCGTTATAGAAAGGTGGAAGAAAATAGTTCTGAAAGAGCAGTTCCAGGACCATCCCACAGATTCAAGTATAACAGACCTCATCAGGAAAGGAGCTGTCCATACAATCTTCGGAGCCGACGTCGAGTGGACAACAGCCAAGTTCCAGTTCTCACAGAAGAAAACAACGCCTCAGCAGGAGCATATCAACTTCAACGGACTCGATGGAAGAGGAGACCCAGAAAGTTGGAGCGCAGAGTGGACAACCCTAGGACAAGGTCATCCAGCACAGAAGCCATGGTGGGAGACAAAGCCTATGCAGATTGGATCTAAAGACTAGTCAGGTTGTATAATTCTAATTTGTTTATTTTTCCTCTGACAGACAGTTCGGAGTATTTTCCATGTGGGCTAGTCTAATTTTTTTGTAAAGTTAACGTACAAAAGTGTCACTGAGTTGTGTGCATTTTCATATCGGTTGAAAAGACTTTTGTATTAATTTTTTTTCCAAATTGTGGAAAAACATTTGTTGAATTGCAATTGTTTTGCTACACATTAAAGACGTGGCTTTATATGTGAGATTACTTGTATTGTTTGTTGTAATATATTCTATGTAAAATGTATATATTTTGTGTGTAATTATTAAGATGTATAAGTAATGTCTGGTTTCTGGGCGCGGCCGTAATTAGGAATACTAACAAAAAACATTAACAGCGCAGCGCGATTGATTGGGAATTTTTGAAAATGAAACCAGATAAGGGTTATTTTGTTACTAAACTATATATATATAATATAATGTATGCCATATTTTATGTCAATAAGGAAGTTGTATAAAAGTTCTGTGCATTTAATGTCATGTTTTAGAAAAAATTGACAAGGTTTCCTTTCAGGGCAGCAGTCCCTGAACATAGTGATGTGATGAAAGTTTGATGTCGTATGAAGATACTGTATAAAATTTTTGTATTTATTAGCACTTAAGTAAAGTGCATGATCAGGGTTTTTTCCTTGAAAGGTTTTCCCCTGATCTTCGCCCGAATGGGATGCACTGTAGGGAACCTAATATTGTGAAAGATAAATAAATTAGAGTGGAGTACCCTTTTGAGTAGTCATTTCTGTGTGCTAGTTTAATTAAAGTTTCTAACTTAGAGAGTTAAAATTTTCTGCTAATTCAGTGTTTTCAGGCATTATAAAGTTCGTGAGTTAAAACTTTCTACAAGTTTAGTATTTTCAGGCGTTATAAAGTTCGTGAGTTAACTTTTTACAAGTTCAGGCATTCTAGAGTAGTTAAAATTTGTGCAGGTTCAGTGTTTTTCAGATGTTAGGTAAATTAAGCGAATTCTTGCAGGTCGTTTAGACCGTCAATAAGTCACGCTTTTTTTCTCGGAGGGGGGTTGTGACGGGTGCTTACGCGTTTCACTAACCTTCTCTTATAAACTTTTAAATTGTATTTATTTTGACCAATCCCCACTGAGAGCTGGAAGTGTGACTTATGTAAATAAGATAGTTTCGTGTTTAGCGAGTTCGAAAGAGATATAAAAGGGAGAAATGAAATGAAAGAGAAGGATGACTAAGCGGTTTGATAGAGTAGAACTCCGTGTTTGGGATTAAAAGTAAACTACGTCGTTGTCCAAGAAGGTGTTTTTTAACCGTCTAGCTTAATGAAGTGAAATTTGAAGATTATTTAAGGCGGATCAGAAGTTATTGAAGATATCCTAGATTATAGCCACGTTATAAATTCTACTCGTTCCAGGTTCCTTCTGAAGAAGATTTCAGGTCTGTAACTTTTGTGGCTTAAATTTAAATGTGTAGTTTGATTGTACGTGTTATTTCCCCTCGTGATATCAGTTAGTATTCCGTCGTCCATAATTGAATTCTGATAATACTCCATGATAATTTATTGTTTCTTAAAGTTGATTATTAATTGTAGAATTGTGTCTTAAAGAAATAATAAATAAGTGATTTATTATTTGAGTAGTCTTTAATTATGAATACTACATATCCTAACATAGATAATATGCAAAGGGGTAGTGGGACGACACACATGG
>BMAO01017175.1:0-18018 GCA_019973975.1 Trichonephila clavata
TTATTGATATTCGCTTGCTGCCTGTTGGTTCGGTGTCTAAGAGGTAGCTTCCCCGAAACGTAAGCCTAAGGTTGCGGGTTCAATCCGGCTGGAGTCGCTAGATTTTCTGCATGCGAAAAGCGTTTGTACGTATGTCATGAAATTACAGCAGAACGTCGTTTATCCGGACCATTTTTTTGTCAACTACACTACTGTATATGAATAAGTTTTTGAAAAGTGCAATGCTCAACAACTGTTTCACGTGAGGCCAAAAGTGACGGTAAAACCCAAGGTGTGGATAATTGGTGAATTTCATTTGTGTGATTCGGGGGAAATGTATAGAATAAGCTGTTACCAAACTTATAGAAGGCGAAAAAGACTTCTACGACGACCACAGGAAGGAGATTACCGACTTTGTCCAATCGCTCCCAGGATCTCAAGAATGCGATGAAGATATAGAAACCTCGATGGCATGCGATACAGAAGACTGTGGATTTCAAATGATAAGTGATGATGAGATTGTGACTTCCATGCAAGAAGAATCCGACTCTGTCGACGATGAAACGGATGAAGACGAGGACAACAACAAAAGGTTCCATCAAATGCTGATGCATTTCTGCGTTAGAGACAGCTATGGAGTGGTACGAACAACAATCAGAGTGCTGTCATACTCCTACTCAACTACTGTCTGCTCAAGTAAATCAGAGACATTGCAGTGGTAAAACGGAGGTGTACAATGGTACAGTGAAAAATAAGTGATTATTTTCCACAATATAAAGGTAAAATTGCGACATTTTTGCACCTATTTTGCTTTTTCTTCAAGCACGTTTCCCACATGTGAAGATTTTCAATATTCGTATAGTGTCCGGTTTCATATATTGCATGGATCGCGTTCGGTTTTCGGTTATCCGAACAATCACGTAATCCGAACGGTGTCCGGTCTCAATTGATTCGGATGAAACGACGTTCTACTGTATGTGGCATGCAAAGGATCCATTGCTAATCAAATGGGTTCTCAGGAAAATTAAATTCGCGGTAATACTTAACATCCGCCAAGAGCTTGAATTAAACAAATTCAATGGTGGCTCCAATGAAATGATTTCATTGGAACCATCATTTGATGTGCCACCAATGAAATGGCTCTCACACTTCGGGACTGACCGTGTCTGCAAAATGCAGCTCATTTAAAACTAAAGAAAATTTACAGGCTTAAGATGTTTGGAATATTGTAAGACTAAAATAATATACATACATATTTTTTTAAGAAAAGATCAGAGTTTTCATTTGAAAGCTGCAATGAAAAAAAGGGAAAACATGCCATTTCCTTGTAATTTGTTTTTAAAAAAAATTGATGAAAGTGTTTTTCAAAAATCAAGAAAAAACAGTATCCTTACCTTCACATCGGAAAAATGTATTAAATGACATTTATTGTTATTTCATACTCACACTCAACAGGATAATTATTTAATTTTTTATTTTTTATTATTTATTTAATTAATAATTTTTTTAAATACATTAATAGTAAGATTGCTTTACATACATTTTTATTGTTTTCCATTTTAAAAGCTCATACTATATTACAAAAATAAGTTAATGGGGAGTATTTATTCTATATACAGTCGGACCTCTATGTAAGGAAGCCACTGAATCCCCCAAAATTTTGTTACATGGAAAATTCGTTAATAGAGGTTCATCCTTTCAATTTTCTTTATTTATACCACATAAAATAAATTTTAAATTCATAAACACTGTATAGTAAAGAAAGTAATTATTCATACATGTTTGTAAATGATATATATTTATTTTATATATCTATCTAAAAAAAAAGAAGAAAAAAAAAACGAGAAAAAAAAAGAAAATTTGCATAGACAGTTTTCTTGACGCATTTATCCACTTTCTGAAGAGTTAAATGTTTTTTCTTACATGCTCAAGCACTTACATTTTATATTTTCGAGGAAGAAGAAACGAAGCTACGACTGATCAGCACTACAAATGAACGGAGACTAGTTTAAGGACATGGAGACACGAGACAACACCACTGAGGGTGAAAGAAGATATCGAAGATGTTTACAGTAAACTGGACAATGGGGACTAAATGTTGCACTTCTTGGATGAAACGCCCAGAAATTCTGTTGCCTCGGCAAATTAGGCATCTAATAAAACCATTTCAAAATTTATGACCACCATAAAGTGTGTTAAAAGAGAAAATAATTTGAATCTCTCCAGAAATACTTTAAAAAAAATAGGAAGCAAAAAATGAATCACAAGAGAAAAGTTGTTTTATAAAAAAGACACATCACTATTGAGAGGTTATTTTATGAAGAAATCGTGAAATGCTCTTGGTTCAGGATATATTTGGCTGTGTATAGAAAAATTCGCAATATAGAGGCTAGTAATATGGAGATTCAAATGTATTAACAAAAAAAGTGAATGATCTTAAGTTATCTCAATTCTAGAAAACTTTTAAGATTAATGCATTAAAATTTTTTTTATTTAATTAAAAATCTGACAGTCGGAAGATTTTACTAGAAATATCTGAAAGGAAATAATAACCACCCCAACGGAGCAACTATGAATAAAATTGAACTATATACAAATTGTACATGCAATTTATTTATTTTCACAGCCGTGATTAATTATTCCTAAAAAAACGCTTGACATGTATTGAAAGTTTAACCTAATGAAAATGAACTAATAAATAATAATTATGTTCAGCTAACTCAACCATTTAGTTATGATTAATTTTTTATAATGTTCTTTGTAACGATGAATAAAATGGAAATTTCAAATGATGAAAATGAAATAAATGTATTTTGGAAATTCAACCCTCTCTAATTTTTGCTCCTATTTAATGACCATTCTGAGAAAAAACAACAAGTCTCTTCATTCTAAAAAAGTCGTACCTTAATTACAAACGTATTTAGTCTCTCCAGTTCTTAACTAATTTAATAAGAGCACAATACATTCGCATTCCTTGATCACCTAATGTTTGGTCGAGAGGGAATGCGACAACATCAATAACGTCGGCTTTAAGGAACGGCACTGTGTGTTTAACACATTGCTAATTCTCATCATTACTTTTCTCCCTGCGATCTCAAACCATTACATCAAAGGCCTTAGGATCCTTTAAGACCGAGTAGCCGATTACGTCTTCTCAAATGTCAGCAACGACGTTATTTGACACGGCTGCGGAAGTGCCTTTGAAGCATAAACATAGTACATTTACTGATGAAAGTAGTCGAGGCTATAATCAAAGAACCCTTGAATGGGCCTCTGAGGTGCACTCTCTGCTGGCAGCTAATAATTTAGATGTGTAGAAATACGAAGACAGTAGCAGTCTCTGATTTGTCGAGAAAGGATCACTTTTTATTGTGGATATAGAGAAAGATAGTTGTCGTAGATGAAGGTAATTTAGCACTCTAACATAAACTAAGGAGGTACATAATCAACACTGTTTAGCTAATGAACTGTGTACAAGTGAATCGTCTAATATATATGTTTATGACGCCTGTATATCACCCAACATGTGGAAACATACAATATGCTCCGCAATTTCCTAATACATGCTGGCAATAAAGTGTGTTATTTTTAAACTTTACTTTTGGTTACTATTAAAAGGGAAATGTATAGATTAAGGCTGTTGAAATGGAAAAAAAATGTACAGATTCACGTATTTTTAGCATTTAGCAGTTTATTTTTGTATTTACACACACACACGTTTTGGTAGTTATTATGATGCATGTTGTATGCTTCCCTAAATATCTAATTATACAAAAAATTAAAATAATTTTTGAGCTCTAAACATTATAGATGCGTTTGTACACACACACAAAGAAAACATACAGTATATAATGTGTGTGTGTGCGTAAGGATAACTAACTTACATCTAAAACAAAATTTCATATTTACCATTTAATTTTTATATTCCGTGACATAATCTAGTCTTAAATTAAACAGCGAATTATTCTTCAGAAAGGATAACATAACAATTGCAATCCAGCTCGTTAAATTTTATGGTCATATGTAGTTCCGCCTTTAACTTTCCAATCTAAATCATAAGTTTAATAATGAATATTTAGCAGTTCTTTTTTTTTTTTTTGATATATAGGATTCTGTTCAACTAATATTTTCGGGTCGTTAGGTGTTCATTCGTTTCTCTGAGCGAAATGATGTGTTGATTTCTCTCAAAATAAAACTGTTTCTTACAAAGGCTCTAGAAGTTGAAACATCACCACACACGCACCATATATATATATATTATATATATAGATTAGGTAAACTAGCATACGTGTGTGTGTATAATAAGTGGCCAAAGATGAGGAACATCCCTCAATCAAGCTTTGAATCCTTCACGCAATTCATGCTCTAAAGCTGCAATTAGGTATTTGATGAAAAAAATCTATTTTTTCCTGATCAGAACCACCAAATATTGCAATGAATGTTCATTAAGAAAGCAAGTGATTTATATATATGATTTTGCAAAGGTTATTATAGGTACCATTAGGGATAGTTTCTTTATCTGTTAATTTTATTACAATGATAGAAAGAGGCATTCAAGAAGGGTAACTAAGCAAAAGGGGAAAAAAATTGAATGAAATATTGGACAGAAATCGAATGTGATCGAAAAATTGACAGAAGAATCACATGCACTGTGTATAGGAACAGAAGGATTGTAATGCAATATAGCTCAGGTCATCGCAAAAGATATATATGCTCCATACAAGAAGGATCGAAATGTTTTTAATAGCCAACGACTATCACACGATCTCCTTCCAAAACAAAGGAAAGCGATTTTTCACTTGGCTACCAGACTGCCAAAAATGGATGCCGAATATAAAACAGTTGTTTTGTCTCAAATAAAATTTATTTTGTATAACATTAAATTTAGAACCCCTTTTGGAGGCAAGTAAAATGAAGACTTGAACTTGGCATGGTGCATGGCAACTGCTTAGATGGATGGTGTCAGAATCGTGGTCTGAGGAGTATTACCTTGATATACTGTTCCTCGGTCGCTTATTCGGTTGGGAAATTCAAGGGACCTTCGAGACCGTTCAGAACATCCAATGGAGCTCCGATGCTATTAATAACTTCTAAAACTCGTGGATCATTTGATACATGTTATCATTCCAGTGTTTTCCTCCACATTATTGTTCAGGTCTAATGTATGCATCCCACTCCCAGGCTAAATTTTTCGCATCATGGATTCATGACAACGACTAAGGTTGCATTGCTTCAATGACCTCATCAAGCATTTTATCTAAAACCAAATTTAGCTATTAAGGAAAGAGTTTAACATGTTTGTTAAGAGCCCAGAAGCTGGAATTTCTGAGCTCTTAATTAAGTGCTGAAATTTTGTTAGCACGAGCTAAAACCCGTTTAAATGATATCAGTATTTGATTAGTCCATACCTAGATGATTATTTGCCATAAAAGGTTGAAGGTATCCTATACAGTACGATATTAGAGGCGAGTAACAAAGAAAAAATTCAATTTCTTTTTCTTTTTCTTAACATTACAACAGAGATAATAGAGTTTATATTGAGGTCTCAATTAACTTATAGAAATGTATATAATCTGCATTATTTGGATAATGTAAGAACAAGCTTTATAGTTTTATTTTTACCCAACATTTTAAGGAACTATAAAATAGAGTAATCTTTTTTTTTTATTCGGACATAATTTACATTTTTTTTTTAATATTTGCACCAGACAAATGGCTCTCAAGTTTCTCATATATTCCAAAAATATGTTTTTACAATAACTCCTACATAGGAAAAAAATGCTTATAAAAACCAATGTGTTTTGCAGTAAATTTCCTTTTTTTATGATGTACTGACGAAAATTCTCTTCTCCCTGAGTTTCACACAATTAATGATTAATTTAAATTCTAGACATATTTCTCTTTTAAAATTTCATTCTCTTACTCCAATCCTATTTTAGGAGTCAGTGATATTTTCAGATCTATACAGATGTAACATGAAAATACATACAAATTTTACTTAACATAAATATTTTACGAATTCTTTATTATTTTTTGAATATATATTTATATTTATGTGTTCAAACAAATTTTTTAATGAAATATTAATAGTTATCATAATGAAAAATATTCATTGTAGATTAATATTTTGACATTTTTAGTAACATTATGGTACTGGAATTATAATATGCGAACTGATTTAGTAATATCTCAGATCTACACAGATGTAATATAAAAATATAAACAAATTTTATTAAAGATAAATACTTTACGAATTCTTCATTATTTTTTTAAATATATATTTATATTTATGTGTGCAGTCAAATATTTTAATAAGATATTAATGTTTACGTATTGAAAATTATTCACTGTAGATTAATATTTTCACATTTTTAGTAACATCATAGAACTGGAGTTCTAGTACGCTCTCATTAGGCTTAAATATTTTGTAAATGTATTAATATAACTGAAACAAAATCATAAATATAGATTCTACATTTAGTAGAATTTAAAACTTAAATGCATGTGTGAAACTTTTTTTTCAATATAAAATAACATAAATATACAACCATTAACTTTTTTCGGTATTTTGAATTTATCGATATGTTTATCACACTATAATCTATTTACTATGCATGAAAATTAATTTTGAAACGAAAGTTAATTTTATGAATTCTTAAGAACATTTAACAAATGGCATTTTATATACAGTGGAAAATAAGTTCCTATGGGAGGAAGTTTCTAATGTGATATAATAGGCGTATCATATTTAACGGGAATTCCTTTAGAACTGTAAAATTTGCCATATGTTATGTAAATTATGTTATAACATTCACAAAGGCAGAATATTTGCTGAGTTGTTTTTCGAAAATAAACTTTGAATAAATTGTCTTTAGTATTTGAAATGCATAGTTCGATATTGTAGTATTCGTTGCGCGAATTTGATATCAAAGTGCCATCAACAAAGGAAGATGAAAACAGAGAAAACAAAACAAACACATATTCATTCAAATAAGGTTCGTTGGAGAATCCGTTAAAATATTACTGCTCCATACAACCATTACCTACGCCTGATCAAATCTCCATGCAATTTCTAGGAGCGTTCATTTTTCAAACAGCTAGAAAAGGCTATGTCGTTTAGTTTGAACGTGATGGGAATTCAATTCTTGGTTTGACAATTGAAGCTACTTATTTTACTTGGTCAAGTACGTAGAAAACTGGTGTGATCGTAAAATTTTCAATTCTGAAAATTAAAGTTGCAATCTGTTAAGTAGAGGATTTTAGTATAAATTAAATAATAGTAATCGTTACATTTCGATAATTCATTTTAATTCATTAAAATTTCAAGAATATTGGATATTTCTCAAAGTTTCTGTAAAAGTATTTGTGAATAATCAAAATATTTATTGATAACCCATTAAGGACGAAAGTTTCAATTCATTTCCTTCAAAACATGAAAATAAAATCTCATGGTCTAGGAGTGAAAATCTTATTAATTGAAAATAAAATGAACTTATAATCAACAACTAAAGTATTAAAAGTAAAATAAAAATTTGGTTCATCTGAAAAATAAACAGAACAATGATTAAAAATTTTTTAGAGTTTAATTTTGCGTTTTACCAATTCCAGTCCTAAATGGGATAAACATTGAAACATTAAATTATTTCATATCATTTGTCAGAAGGTATCGTAAATAACATTATGAGTTTTGTTAAAGAGATTTAAAAGAATGTAAGTTAACATAATTGAATTTTTTTTTGACATTTCAATAAATCTGCAAATTTTCATTGGTGTTCCCCCATATTGTTTTACTTAAAGGAAGTTTATTTTTATATTATATAAATGATCTCTCAGAAAATGCTATATGGTTTAAAGAACTATTACATCAGTATTCTTCTAAATTGTCCTTGCTTTTTTTCCTCTTCCAATCTCTTATTTCATTTAAATATAAGCGTAAAAATAATTTACAATATAAAGTATATATTATGCTGGGGATTATTTTAGTATTAAAATTTTTTTTCATTCTTATTATGAATATGTTCCTAATTTAACCATTAAATACCCAACTTATGCGACAGAAACATGAAAATCCATGGATGAAAAAAAAATAAACTGTGCATTATAATTTTCAAAACAAAGATATTGTTTTCATATTTTAAAAAGTATTATGTTTCCTCTTCAAACTATCCGAATGGCTTATATTTAAGTATATTTAAAGGGCAACAAAAATAAATTTTTAACTTCAGTTATTTTCTTATTTAATGATATGAAACATAATCTATCAAATTCGAGCTTTCAATGTGGGGTGATATATTTAATGTGAATTATATGGTTCATTCAAAAATTATCTAAGTACGGTATAATTATCTAAGTATCTTGGTAAGTCCTTTCAGTGTATAAAATCTTCATAGTTTGTTTTCAAAATATATATTACTACAGTGCTTTCCAACGAATGTCTTGCTTGATTATTGTTTCAATTAGAGAGAAATATTTAAAGGATGCTTCTCTAGATTTTTATATTTATTTCAAAACTTAAAAATGTTGAAGAAGTAGACACTTGTATATTGTAATTAATTATTGTAAAATGCTACAGTTTATGAACACAAAAACACATGATATTTTATTTGAAACTTTATAATGCTTAATTATAATCAGGTTTATATTTATAAGTAAAACTGCCAGATTAGTTAAAAATACGTATTTTTTTTGCTACATTAAGAAACATAATTTTCTCTTAAACTTCAACTGATTTTAACTGGTCAAACTAAAAATTAAAGAAAATTATTCGTAAAAATTTTATTTATGATATTGGATGTGAAAATTTACATCAACCGTCCTTCCTAATTTTTGAAGTATACATCTTTTTATTTCGTATTTGTCTTAAATCTTGAAACTGTATATATATATATATATATGGGGAGGGTCTTGCAAAAAATATAATTTGATTAAATTATTCCTATTTATTTACTAAGTAAACTACATATCCTTACCATAATGATCAACAGAATCCGGTATTCGTATATTTGTGTAAGAAATCTCTTTCAAACCAAAGAAAAATGAATTAAAGAAAAATAGGTTATCTTAGATAAACGGTAAGAATATTGTATAATAAAAAAATGTTTGATAAATTTTTGTTTACTACATAGTCTGAAGTACTTAATTTGATTAGCCTTTGTTTACGCCTTGCCAAATTACTTAATTAAAATTCATTTAAGATGGAAAATTAATTTATGTTTCATGTTTAATTAGAAAGCTTCATAGTGTTTTTTATTTTATAGATTATTCCCTTTTTATATTTTAATTTTGTTAATTACACGTATATATATATATATATATATATATATATATATATATATATATATATATTAGGATTACGATGTGGGACCTAGTATTGGTATTTACGTATTACATTGTAAACCATTTTCGCCAAATCAAAATATGTTCCTAAACTGAAAGACCTCGCCAAATGCTGCCATCGCATACACAAAAAAGGTTAGTGTGTTTATAGTTTTGCGGGAACAGTTTTCCACTATTGACTGTATATCATGGTATTTGACACTGTTATTCATTTTACAAATTGGTTGATGGTGAAATGCATAATGACCCAAAAAATATTCCATATTAATAGAAAATCTGAAAACATTTAAAAATATTCACATATATAGCGGTGGTTCCTATATTAGCCAGGAATAGCCTCCGGACTGAAGTGATCATCCTGGTCTAGGGGTAAGTTACGTGCTTACAAATCATAAAATACTGAATTCTATTATCCTCGTATAATTTTAATTATGCTTTAGCATTCAAATATTTAAAGGTGTAAAAATAATTTTATAAGTGCATTTTTCAAAATGATATAGTATTTTTGATACAAACTTTATTTTTAAAAATAAGAGTATATCTAACTTACAATATTTCAGCCTTATAATGTGATAACTGCCATGAATTGCTTAAATTTATATGATTTGCATAACAGAACAGTTTGTAATATATTGTTATGTTGATCGGATTTCGAGGATTTTATGCAAATCAGACGCAAAGAACAAGGCAGTTCTTAATCAGTTCTTCAGATCAGAATTTACTGTTGAAAATCCAATCCTTGAAATACAGGATTCAGCAGCAATATTCGTATTAAAAATCTCAGAAGGTCTCACGTTCATGAGCAGTCAGACACAAATATTAGTGTCCAAAATACACGCATGTAAAAGATTATTCAGAAGCACCGCTCGTGGGTTATCACGGTCAAGGCAAGTCTACTAATCTCTAGTCACAACAATAATCATTAATTGTTGTTCAAAATCATACTCACTAATCACTGGTCAAAATCATACTCACTAATCACTGGTCAAAATCATACTCACTAATCACTGGTCAAAATCATACTCACTAATTGCTGGTCAAAACCATACTCACTCGTTTTGGCGAGTATCTCTTAATTTATATACCTAGTGGATCTTTCGAGAAAAAACCACTTCCGTCATAGATCTTGAATTGAGTGGATTTATCCACAAATTTTCAGAAGAATCCACACAGTCCCGAACATTCTAAAAATGGTCGCCAACATGGTAGCCAAGTTTCCAAAATGATCTATAAAGTCGCCCAAAGTGATGCAACTTGGCTCAATCGCCAAGATTTCGCTAAGTTCCCATTGAATCGCCATTATAACGTAAGGGACGGTGATATATGTATTACAATTTTAACATAAAATAAATATAATATATAGTATAAATGTATTACAAATCCAAATACAAATTATTTGCACTATTTTTTACAAAAATCATAAAAATATTGTTCAATGCAATATTTATATATCTTCTATTAATGATGTCATTTTTCCCCTTAAATTATGCGTGGCATGTTTATCAAGCTAAAATTTAAGGAAAAATCGAAGTGGTAACACATTGTCCATATAAATGAATACATTCATGTTCTAAATATCGTGATATTGAAATATAGAATACCTTCATAAATCATTTCTTTCGTGCTTGATTGCATAATTATTACCGGAAGCAGCATCTGAATAGTTACATACCAAGTAAACTGGACTAATAATAATTCACGAGTTTACACTAGATTTCTTATAAGACTCAAATATTCAGCTAAAAGCTATATAAAGAAATCCTCATAACTAAGATTGATGCCGTGATGTGTGTCTTTTTTTACCTTTTAATATACACGCTACATGTCACTTAAATTCTGATTTATTACTTTCTTTAAGTATTATATTCACAACTACTATTCTATTTTTTTATTTGTTGTAACATGTAAAGAAAATTTCATTGAGATCTCAATTAACTTTATGTTACATTTATAACTATTAATTTAATCAAAGACACTAGGCTAGTATTAAAAAATGCAACAAAATATTTCCACTACTAAATTTGCATATACAACCATATACATCTATTAAAAATGTAAAAAGTACAACATCAAACAGAACTTGATATTTAATGGATGCATTTATTTTATTTAAGAAACATTTTCCTAATAATGAACTTTAGAAGTAAAGAATGTGAACATGAATTTTGGAAGAAAAATTATTTTCTTAAAATCTGATAAATAGATTGGCACGTAGTGTTGGTCTAAATAACGAAATATAAAGGTTATATTGATGAATATTTGGATCAAAACTTCAGCAATATCACAATAAAGTGCATTCTCTCTCAACAAACACAATCAAAGACCCGTACGAAACATGTAAATTTAATTTTTAAAAGGTGAATACTTGACTTTATAAACGTAAACCAATTAATCATTGGCCTTTATTGCAAAAATGTTACTAATTATTAAAAAAAAAAAGATTTTTTTGTGTATATTTGTACTTCTGCACATTGTTTTTTTGTATTACTAGATATTAAGGGATACCCTCAGTAAGCCCAACATCAACCGTATGATTTTTATAAATAATTTACTGCAACAGCTAACATTTCAAAATTTTCTTTTGTTTATTTTTTACGTACTATGAATACCTGTAAAATATGTATTGTATGAAAATGTTTCGTAATTAAAGAATATGTAATCTTTGAAATAGAGAAAAAGAGAGAAAAAAATGCATATTGTTTTCTTAAAAAACAAAAAAAAAAATCTTTGATTATATTAAGAATGCTACATGTATTTTAACTTAATATCAGATATCAAGACATTTCTTATTCGATGAATATCAGCTTACTATCTGCCTTCAAAGGCAACATATAGTAAGTAAGGTCATTAATTTAATTTGAAAGAAGTAGGGAAAAAAATTAAAATCACATTGATAACATTTGAAAGTTTGAACTCAAAAGCATCATTTCATCCGTTAAAAATGCTATTTTTAAGACTAAGTAAAAATTACATTTTCGCTGTATCTAAATATAATTCTGTAAATATCATTAGGAAAATTAGCCTTTGAAAAACTCGAAATGAATAGTGTTAGCTGCACTCATTAAGGGAATTGATTATTTTTATACGACCAATCCCATGTTTTTTCTTATACACACGAATTAAATAGCCTAAGACAGGAATACTAAAAAGCTTTGCTATTTCTGAAACACAGATATTTATGATAAGGTAAAAATAAACAATTTAAATCAGAAAGTTAGTCTTTGCGTGTTTAGAAGCCATTAAAAGCTTATAAATAAAAACATTGAAAATAAACATCTCATTCTGTTTTTCTGTCATTTATAAACTGGAATTAACCTTACAAATCCATTAATTACACCCTGTTGTAAAAATGCAAATAGTGTATAAATTTTCTATTAAATTCTAGCTTAAGTAAATAAAAAAAATGTATTCATTTATTGAAAATACGGTCGTTTTTAAGAAGATAAGGATTTCTTATGAAAAGTCATATGAGAGGATTCTGTAGTTTTTCTCTACTTAAAATTGATTATAATTTTGAAATTTAAAGCTACACAATATATAAGTATATTCTCATCTAACATTATGGTACAAATATATGTATTAATATACAAAGAAAACATTTCAATGATTTATCTTATAGATCAATTTTTTAAAGAATTATATTCGAACATTTCTATAGAATTAAATATATTATTATGGATGCTTTATAAAATACAGAAACGATTCCAGATATTTTCTCTGTAATTAAATGATTTATTTAATAATTACGTTCAATAAATGCATAACGCATAAAATGGACCGTTAACTAAGGATATTTTAATTTGAAATATTATCCGAAGCAATGGAGATATCAAAATCTATAATTTATTCTATGCAGAATGCTTCGCCATTCATGTTTGCACTTTGAAGCTTAATTGAGCTCAAAGCCTTAAATTCGTTTCCTCTAGACTCAAAGAGCCTAATCAAGAGTTCATTGCGCATAACCTTTCTTTATTCTGCATTAAATTTCAGTCAAGTATTTAAAAGTGTGATCTTGAAACACAATTAAAGCACCATTTCGCCATAAAATTACGTAGTTGACTTATTTCCACTTTTGAAATAATTCAGTAAAAATTTAGCATTAAATTGATTAATCCTACGTATTATTTTTATTACATATATATATGGATATATAATTTGTGTTTAGGAAAAAATAGATAAATTGCGGCAACTTTTAAGCATATATTTCCAGAATGATATATATGAAATACCAAAAGACTATAGAATTAAGGATAATGCATGTAATTTATGTTACGCATTTAAATATATATATGTACATATATATACTATATATAATATATATAATGGAATTTTCTTACCTATTAATAAATTAATTTCTTAACAAAAAATTAAGAGGGATTAGAAAATAATGCGCAAGTTTCATGCTAAATAAAATAAATTTCATAAAAATGATATTTCTATTTGTGATATGTTTGCAAAACAGATGATAGACAAATAACAAAGACAATTCGGAGAAAAGGTAAAAAAGCATTATTATCAATCATTTTTAATTTTCAATTGACTTGTTTAAAGAAAAAATCCCCAGAAATACATGCACTACATTTAAATGAACCTAATTTCTCATTTTTACCTTTTTTAAAAAGGAAATAAACTATTTTAATTAAAAATGGTAAATCTTGTTATATTTAAAGTATACCATGATTTGAATGTAATCAGCAGTTAAGAAAATTTTTTAACCCATGAAACAGCATATTGAATATTCATTATTAATAAAATATAAAAATTGAAATATTATATAATATTACGTGTCATTTTAGTTCAATTAACAGCAACTTTGGATGTTAAAAAAAACCTCATTTCTTTGTATAAAAGGGTTATTTAATTAATTTAACCACCGGAATATATTTCTCAATAATTAAGAAAACTTCAATTTTGAAAAAGTTTTTTTTAAAGAAGCGTGAACATAAGTTTGATTGAATAAAAAAGCAAATTAATATTATTTAATGAATAGTCAGTATTATTATCCCGTTATTTCGAAAAACTTTTTTTCCCTTTATTCATGGAGGCAAAATAAGAAAAGTATTTTGCATAATACTAATTGTTAAGTTATATTACGCTGAATCATATAATGTCCTTTCATAAATATTCTTTTGGACTGCTTTAAAAAGAGGAGGGAGTAGAAAAATCTGAGAATCTAAATTGAATATTTTTTTCATTTTTATTTTTATGTATGTTTTTAATATTTTTTCGTTTTTTAGGAGACATTAATAAAGAAAAAAAATTAAATTGCGCTAAAAAAATGTTCACAGTCGTTTATGTCTGAACTTTAAATTTTCTAAATAAAAATGACTATATTATATAAGAACGGTAAAAATAAATGTAGCATTTAGTGTATAATTTTGCAATATCTTTTATATAATATATTTAGAGAAAATAATTGAAAATTCTCATGTAAGCTAATTTGTAGATATGTTATAAATCTTTGTTTTGGAAACTCATACGATAATAACTTGTAATCTTCCTACTCTGAATAATTTATAATCAATACATATTTTTTTTAAGTTAGCTTACATGGATTTGGTTAAAATTTGTATTTAAATATTCTTCCAATAAATCCCATTACTTCATTTAAAAATGATTCTTAACCATTTTACAATTTTTTTCCTTAACAAATTAGAAATGACATATTTCGGGTGTTCATATCAAGAATAAGAATCGAATACTTAAAAATAAAGTTGGTATATTTTTAGACAGGGTGCATTTCAAATAACGCTCGGTAGATGGCATCTGATCTGTGCACTTAATGTGCTACATATTTAATATGCTTTGTCATTCTAATTTGCAATATAACTACTTGTAAGTATTGTCTTCTTGTAAAAGAGGAAAGCGGGACAAAATTGTGCTTAATGCCTGAAGCCAGATCAGTTTTCTTTCTTTTTCTTTCTTAAAAGTCTTTTTTTTTTTTTTTTTTTTGCACTCATAATTTAATACCAAATAGGTATTGTGAGAGTATTGTACCGACTAATGCGATGGAGGGTGCCACTCGAAAAATTATAGTGCATTAATTGTTCATTATACTTCGAAAAAGAATATCGGATAGTAAAAAGAAATTGTTTGGAACTGCAAGAAAAAGAAAGGTAAAAAAAAAAAAATCTTTTCCAGTTGAATTCCAATCATCGTACCATAGAGATCCGTATTTCTCATTATTTAGTTTTAAATCCAATCAGGCAATAAAAAATAATCACCAATCAATCATGCACCATGAAACCATGTATCCATATGAGGGAAAAAAGGAAACCAAATGTAACGTTACATTATTATTAAACGAAAGTCCAATTGTTAAATGTCAAAGTTTTCAGCAATTTATAATACATATTTTAGCTACTACATTTGCATGCTAAAGAGAACCAGCGACGTTGTGTCTGTCTTCAATACTATAATATATATAACTGACTTGACCATAGTAAATGTGTTAATATCTTCGTATGCACGTAAACTTATTTTAAAATCAAACCAGATTAACCGAAAAACGAAATTTTTCTTAAATAGCTAAGACAGCCTCATATAAATATCCGGATGACAAAAATATATGAGAAATAATGAAACATATTTGATTATTTATTAACTTTGTGCTTTGAAGTTACACCAGGGCTACTAGTAATAGACCTAATCATTTTAAGCAGTGAAAAGAATGGAACCCGTGCTGGGACTTGACTCTTCAATCTTCCATATCAAGTTAATTTGAAGAATTTGAATCACGACAGATTTAAATTGCATCAGCCGATCTACACGATGGGTTATTTAATGGTATCAGGCCTTTAGTAGTAGACCTACGACTTACTATAAAGTATAAATTGGAAATTGCATTAGGTGTGAAACCAGGAAAGTAACAAAATATTTGATAGATGAGGCATTGAATAGGGTTCAAACAAAGATTGAAAAACTCAAACGACATAGCATCATGATTAACTTTTCTTTGATAAGAGCATGTAAAAATTGAGAATAACTTTTTATTGGCCATAAAAAATGTGCCAAAAATAATGATATTGAGTTAAAAAATGTCAAGTGTAAAGGATGGTCCAACTATATTCCTAGCTATTTGTTCTTTTCATCATTAATATATATGTCTGTGTTTAAATAAATTTCAAATATTTATTTGATCTTAAACTGAACAATACTCTACATATCCTCTAAAAAAAATGATTCAAGTGACATTAATGAAAAAAAATAATTCATTTAATTATTTATTACTTCAAATACATAATCCTATTAAATGAAATTCAAGTGATAACGTAATTAAATCTATGATTTTTCTTCGATATGTTTATATGAAACGTGATGTATAATACATTAAATAATTAACATCATTAATCTTTTAAAAGCATTTAAAAGGTTAATTAAAAATATTTTCTTTACAAAACACTCTTATTATTCGCAGAATTTAGACCCAATTGTAGATAATTAGGTAATTTTATAGTAAATTAGAACGTTCTAGGAAAATCATGGTGAATTAAATGAGAAATACGTTTATTGAAGATCAAAATTAATTTACATTAGTATTTGAAGCAACCAAATTTTTGAAAACATCGTAATTGATTTTACTTAATTCTTTGATTATCAATTAAAATAAATGCTTGTAATAAAAGCTACGTATTCTTTCGGGTTTTTATTCTGCTTAAACATCTACTTAACACTAATTATTTTCTTATATAAAAACTAGTGATTGATAAGTTATTTTGATAATAAATTAAAGTTAAAATGTATAATTATCTTAAATCTGTGTATTTCAACTCGCATTAAAAATTAACGAAATTAACGTTAAAAATGCTCAGATTAAAATTAAAACTAAATATGTGTGTATGTAAAGTAAACTGAAAATGTGCCATAATAAATTGTAAATGAAGTTTAAAATTCATTAAGTACTTTTTTACAAACATTAACGAGTCAGAAGTATATTTTAAAAGCAGACTACTTTTGCTTTTGTTTCATACATTTTAAAATGACCTTCATCACTAGAGATTTTTAAATCTAAAGAAGAATAATAGCTTATAAGCAATGGAGTCCCATTAGCACGTTGCATTATTTTTGGCTCACTCCGTATTATTATGATAAAACGAAAGAAGATATGTAAAAAAAAATGATCTATAGTTAGGAAGTTGGAAAAGATTCAATGATGTGAAACAGTTGTTCTTTTAAGTGGTTTTTTTTTTTTGCTAAGAATAAAGTAATGTGGTGTCTCAAAATAATATATATTAAAAATATTCTGCTTTAAATTTCAGAACGGAGGAAATATGCACTTCCAAATTATTTTTCAATGAAATGAAAATGGTTTTGAACTACTGAAATTTCCAAATTAGAAATATGATATATTTTTTAAAGAAATACAGAAATTTACAAATGTTGAGAGAAAACTAAAATTTTGTAAAATTCACATATTACTTTTAATAAAAAAATTTGAAATAATTTTTTCAAATTCGTTCTAAGTTTTATAAACAACAGAAAACCTAAAATAATAAATAATTCAAGATTAAGAAGTAATTACCTGATTTTTTTCTCAGATTATTATCTAGAATAATACTAACGAAGCAGATAATTCAATAAATATGTATGATTTTTTTATATTTTAAATACTTCCCAGATATCAAATATATCTTAAGGTACATTGTGAACCTTATTAAAAGTTAAGCTATTTAAATATTTACAGGTATATATATAATATACACT